>JAFBJT010111937.1:0-12099 GCA_016785325.1 Chascanopsetta lugubris | reverse complement strand
ACGCCCCCCCCCCCCCGCCCCCCCCCCCCCAAACCACATGCACCACCTTAAAACGATTTTCGACTGTTTTTCCAGCTACGCTGCCGTCGGTGAACGAGACGAAGCCAAGACGGCGACGAGGACACCGGCATCCCGAGTCTCGGGCCACGGCCGATCTGGCGGTGGGTCCTGAACGTGCGAGCGAGACGTGACGAGCCTGGAGATCGAAAAAGACCAAAACAAACATGGACATAAACATTTAATCATTCGTGATTTGTGAATGTGGGCTATATAAATAAAATCTGGTTGATTGATTGATTGATTGACCTCACCCTCACCCTGGTAGAGTTCAGTTATCATTAAAACTAAAAATGTTGTCCACTCTGAGCTACTGTAAAAACATGGTAGCCTCAATGGAGAGGATCCCTTCCTCATGTAAATATATATTACTGGGTTTATTTTAGGGTAATGTAAAAGACATCAAACATTGAGGTGTTTATAAATTCATGAAAATGTCAGTATATAATTGTTTTGTAATATTTTTTGAAGTGACAAAAATCTCTGAAATCGTACACACTGCACCTTTAAAAAATAGTGCGTGTAGAGTTGAAACTACACTACCACTGAACCAGCCGCCATAGAACTGGTTACCAGGCTTATTGGTCTATTCCAAAAACAGAAGTCTCCCTCAGGCATTGGATTCCATGAAGCTGCCTGTCGGATCACTTTGACTTCTTTATTCATATCGTTCAGATTTTCTCTCCTTGTTTTTGGAGAGTGCTGCTTGACAGATGACAACATGGAGTACACTTGTGCGCCACTTAACTGCCAGGATGCATTGAGAGTGTTGGCAATGATGGACAGTGTCGTCCCACAGTGACATCACAGAGAGACGGAACCGAGAACAGTGGGAAACAGCTGTACAGCCCCTTACATCAATCACATGAATGGAGAGTAATAATATTCAAAATCACTATATGAATGTGTAGCATTTTACACATTCTGATCAATGTCCAGCATAAGTATTTACATGTATGAACACACACACTGAGTTCCCGATTTGTTTGTCCCGGACTGAATAATTGAAGCTCTTTGGGTTGAATCCATAATTGTTTTTTGCAGAGTGCGTTTGAACCAAATTGTGGGCGGGGCACTTGTCGCCATCATGCCGATGCCTAGCTCCTCCTACTTCCTGGTTCATCTAAAAATGGGCAAAAAGGCAAAGCACACCCAGGTGTCATGGGTTCCTTAATTGTGCAAAATTTCAAATGTTGATAGGATAAAATGTAACGAGTTCAATTGAAAATAACCCCGTGCAGTTGTTTTTGATGTATTTCAGTGGCTGCGTTACAGCATCACTCAAAAGCCTGGCAGCTGAGCAACAGCATTCTCAGCGGTTTCATGTGGACATGATGGAAACAGGGTGATGAGATGGTGTTGCTCTCAATTGTCTCCGACTGGTTTGAATGAAGAAGTGAAAATAGACTTTTTTTTCATGGCCCAACTGTCATGTAGTATGCAACAGTCCTGGACACTATGTCCACATGGGTCCCTTTAAGTGCAGGAGTGTCAAACTACTTTTCACTGAGGGCCACATCAGCATTATGGTTGCTCTTAATTGTGGGACAAAATGTAATTACTAGTTAACATATTGTAAAATTACTGACTTCATATTACATGTATATTTATTCAAGTTACATATATTGTGCATGCATTTCCTTTTCCAGACATACGTTTAAACACACTGAATATATTGCTGTACACATACAAAATGGCATGTGTAATTAACTAAAGTTGATGTATGCTTTATACTTTTATTTTCAGACGCTCATTTGCCTTTAAGCTCTCGCAGGCGGCTTAAAATGACATGCTGGGCCAGATTCGGCCCGCTTGCCACGAGTTTGACACCGAAATGGTGGTGTATGATTCTACAAATATACATAATCAAATCAAATCAAATCAAATTGTATTTATATAGCCCGCATTTACAAATGGTGTCTCACAGGGCTTCGCAGGGTGTGTAACATCCTCTGTCCTTAGACCCTCAGCAAGGGGTCAGGAAAAACTACCGGGGAAATGACTTTGACATCTATAATGGACTTATTAAGTATAAAACATTATAAAGACTGCTATTGTTGCATAAGACCATTTATAATCCAGCTTTGTCTCAGTAACAGCCAACAGATACTTTTACACCATTGTGGAGTTTTGTCCCCACGCACTCCCTCACCCTCTTTGGGTCTAAAGGGGCACTCACATGAATATTGCAGCATTAGAGTGTTACAAAGCCTTTTTGCATTATGTAATCTCAAACAGAAGTGTCACACCGCTATCCTCCGAGTCCGCAGGACGACGACGGGAAAAGGTAAAATCAAACCAGGCCCGGGTAAGTGAGATTAGCCTGCGCTCACACCTGCGAGAGTGTGACAGGCATTAGAGTCGGGGAAAGCAATTTCTTCCCCATTCACACTGGTAATAGCCGTGGTGTTGTGGAATGTTGCTGCTAATGCATCACTCGCAGGTAACTGACTGACAAAAATAGATTTTAATCTCATTATCTCCAAAACTATGCAGGAGGAGCGGGAGTGTGTGTGAGGAGCAGAGCTGGTGTGTGTGTGTGTGTGTGTGTGTGTGTGTGAGAGAGAGAGAGAGAGAGAGAGAGAGAGAGAGAGAGAGAGTGAGTTCATAAATGAGTGTTTCAGAGGGATGGAAGAGTGCAGGTGGGGGTTTACAGATATGCAGCCTCACTTGTACTCCCACCCCCGGGTGCTCTAATTGAGAAGAGGCTTTTGTTGTATAAATAAGAGCCGCCGCTCAAGTTGAAAATTAAATATTTGGAGAGCGGGTTTTGAAAGTGATATATATTGTCAAGTGTCAAAGGGGTGCCGATGAAGAGGTGGTTATTGGCATGGAGAGCCCGCTCTCTGCGCCGCACTCACAGTCAATTCTCACCTCGCCTCGCCTCTCCTTCAAAACAATGAACACAGCAGCCTCTAAAGCTCTATTTCTGTAACGCTCCAATTGGATCACACCGCCTCCGATTGTTCCACATCTCAATAGGCCCGTTAAAGTGGCAATCTGCGAGTTCCTTGTTATTTTCCTCTTTTTGACTTTATCTCCATGTTTGGTGCTAAGCGCTCATTACTGCAGTTTTTGCTGCAGACATCGCAGGGATCAGTCAGCGTGTCTGCGACTCTGATGTCTTCCCCCCCCCCCCCCCCCCCCCCTTGAAATGTTGAAGCCTGACTTTCTGTAAGTGGAAAGCTCCTGTGCGCGCGGCAACTGCTAATTTCTGTCTGGGAAAGTTGGGAAGTCTGACTTTCTGTGTGAAGAAGTGCAGCGAGTGAGAGTACAAAATGTTTCCTTCAATTTAGAGAGAGGATCAGAGTTGGACATCTTAATGATGGAGCGAAAGCTGCATTGTGGCTTTGTTGTTGAAAATCTGACTTTTGTATTTTTTATATCAGTCGTACATCTGCTCATGAGTGAATTAGAGTGATATTCTGATATGTACATCCAAGTAAACAAGCGAGATCCCCCATCCTAGAGTATGCAGTGTGCAGAGTGTACGAATCGGTGACATCTAGAGGTGAAGTTGCATGTTGTATCCATCACCCTCACCCTTCTGAGGGAGAACGTATGGTCGACTTCATTTGTCATTAAAACTCAATAGATGTTTAGTGTCTACTGTAAAAAAAAAAAAAACATGGTTGCCTCCACAGAGAGGACCTGCTCCTCATGTAAATATACATTAATGGGCTCATTTAAGCTTAATGGAAGAAAAAAAAACATTTCTGTTTTGTTTTTTTATCAGGACAACATCAGTATCTAATTGTTATGTAATGTTTCTAGAAGTGACAAAAATGACCAAAATCTTACACACTGCACCTTTAAGCTAAACACATCAAAAGATAGAGTCTAAATTTGACTTTTTTCCGGCTGGATTATTGAGACACTGAAAAAGTTTGTATCTGAGTCTGAGGGTTTGGGCGGCTCATTAGAAATGACTGTGCCTGCTGGACGTGTAAAAGTTGGACGGTGGCTCCAATCAATGGTAGGTGCTGCAGTTAATGAGAAACATCTAGAGATTGAGCAGTTTATTTTTGAGCTGTAGCCCCACCAACAATGGCGTCTGTCTGTGACGATCAGCCACATGGAATAAAAAAAAAAGAAGATCTGTGCTCATGCAAAGGCAGAACAGAATAATACCACTTAACAATAGCTGCCTCTGCAGATCCAGCTTCTGTCTAAAAAGCTTGTGCGGCAAAGCAGAGGGTAAATGGGAGCTGGAGAGTCTGGTTGGAATCGATAAAAGCCATCAAACACCTGAGGGGTCCCCCAATTTTCCCACAAACCACTCCACCCCCTGGGCAGGGGGGGAAACAATGGCGGAGCATCAATACCTGCAATTGGGAGAAGGTGGGGTAGGAGACAGTGAGCAAACCACACAAGTGGGTCAGCTCTCCTCCAGACGGCAAATGGGCGCGCGATCGTTTGCATCAATTCAGTGCGGTGGGAGATGGAGGACAGGTTGGGGGGGGGGGGGGCATTAGGGGCGCATTGGTATCGAAGGGGGGCAGGGGGGGGGGGGGGGGGGGGGGGGGGGGGGGGGGGGGGGCATTAGGGGCGCATTGGTATCGAAGGTGGGCACAGAGGATGGAGAAGGGGTGTGGAGGCTTTTAAAGTAGGTAGTGATGGAGACACACAGGGGATAGGTGTTTTCAATTACCCACAAATTCAGAGCAATTTCCTCCCCTTTCTGACCACACCCCCCACGGCGAGGCTGATGGGACTCGTGAACAAAGAGGCGTGGAGATTGCGATTGTTTGACTGCAGGTTGGTGAGGAGGAGCAGGAGGAGGTCTGTTTTCATCCGTCTGCCTTGTTCAACCTTTCTCTGTCACCTTGCAGCTTTTATTGGAGCCTTGTCTTTTCTTTTTCTTTTTCTTTTTTTTCGCAATGGGAAAGGAACTTCAAAGTGCATTTCAACTTCTGTGTAGATGTTGATAAGCCACTTCCTGAGAGTGAAAGATACTCTTATGTGGCCTGAAGATAACAGGGAAACACACACACACACACACACACACACACACACACACACATACACACACACTCTGCATTGTTCCATTCAGCAGAACAAGACGGTGCTGTTTTCGCTTTACAAAGTGGATAGATTTACTTTATTCACGTCTCTCATCACTGATCACTGTCAATTAAAGGTGCGGTGCGTGAGATGTGGTGACCTCTAGAGGCGAAGTTGCGTGTTGTATCCATCGCCTCACCCTCGACCTTCTGTAAAAAGAGGACCCAGTCCTCATGTAAATACATAATGGGCTCATTTAAGGGTGATGGAAAAAAGACAACATTTACCGGATTTATAATTCCATGAAAATGTCAGTACGTCATTGTTTTGTAATGTGTCTCAGAAGAGACAACATTTTACACACCGCACCTTTAAAAACTCCTTTTCAACTCCTCCATTTCTGCCGTGCTCATCAGACATGTGGGGTCCTGGATCAGACATGTACGCCTCAGAGGGGGATGCATACAGACTATACGGAACTATTACGTCATTAGAGGAGGGGCTGTGATCCATTGTCCACTCACACAGATCGTGCTGGCTCCTGTCAACTCTGTGCTTTATTTGTTTGGTTTGTGAACAATCCTTTCCCCAGGTCAAAGCTTTTACGGCTGAGCTACTGTTGAAGACGCAGTGATTAACATTTTGCTACAGTCAGAAGTATTTACCGTCGTGAACAGTTGGACTGGGGGGATCGCACGGAGGGGGCACAGGGGCGGAAGCCACCAAAGTACCAGGAGCTGGTCGGGCAGCGATCTCAAGGACATCGCTGATGATGTGTCCCGGCTGCATCCAAGAACGTGCCTTTGATCAGTCGTGTCTCCAGGTGAATATTTGTGCCGGAGAACCTATGACCTTCGGTGATTGTGAAAACTTCTCACGATGACGAGAGAACCTGCGGGCGACAGAGGATCAGCGGTTAGAGCAGTCGTCTTTGGAACGAAAGGTCACTGGTTTGAATCCCACTCGGGCCACACCGTTGCAGTGATTGCACCGCAGCCCCCCCCCCCCCCCCCCCCCCCCCCCCCCCCCAAAAAAAATAGGCCCTATGTGTACTGGTCACAATAACCGCCCGTGAATACTGGACAAGTGGTGGAAGATGACATGACAAGAGGACCTGCTCTCTAACGAGTTCATCATCCATGATATTGAAATATGAAATAGCAACTGTAACTGCTCCCAAAGGTTTTCTTCCAGTTCAGACAGACTTGACAAGTCAGCCAGTGTTCGACAGCTTTTTACTTATCTCTCTATCCATCGTTGGCGAGCACCATTTTGCGGTGAAAAGCTGTAACAGAAATAGATATACACAATCGCATACTGTACGATAATCACACGCGACACATGGACACCATTTCCTCTCGTACATTCAGCTTAGCTGTTCACCAAACTCATTCGCTCTCAACGTCATATCAAAGATGGAATATAAGACAAATGAATAACACCAATACACATACTCCATACACTTGTTTTTTGTGCTATTCTGTACTATCTCGGATTCAAACTGCATCATCTTTTCAGTGAATTAATTTGAGAGGCTGAAAATCTTCCTTTATTTGGGTTGCAGCTCATTAAAGTGTCAACAATTTGGGGTCATTTTTGTCACTTACTAAAAATACTACAAAACAAGTACACCTTGACATTTTCATGACTTTACAATCACCCAACAATACGTTTGTTCTATGACCCTTGAATGAGCCCATTAATGTACATTAACACGAGGAGTAGGTCCTCTCGACGGGGCCCGCCATGTTTCTCCAGTAGCCACGAGCGCGAGGTTCTCCTGCATGTTCAGAAGGGTGAGGGTGAGGTGACGGATACAACGTGCGACTTCACCCCGAGAGGCCACCAAATCTGACACACTGCAGCTTTCCGAGGTTCTGTCGAGAACCACTGCCACCAAGCACAGCAGAATAGTGAGTGACAGCTTGTTTCCTGCTCGTTTCACCAGTGGGACTGTACACACGTGACAATCCACTCCACAGGAGACAGGAAGTTCCCTCTGCTTACAGACGTTGCCACATGAACATATGAGCGGCCTGATAGCAGCCGCTATCAACCCTGACACTTCCTCTGTGCCATGGCTCAGCACTGAGGCACAACTAGGTAGCCATTTTACACACTTACCGTGATAATGTGTGTGTGTGTGTGTGTGTGTGTGTGTGTGTGTGTGAGATGGGGGTAGGTTAGGGCTCTTTCTGGATGGTTAGCCTTATCTCCCCTCCCATGCCCATTCACAATGTATGCTGCGCCAGATGGCCAGAGAACACAGAGCCAGTAATGGTAGCACTTGATCATGTCTTCGCTCGGCTATAAATAAGTATATTAACAACGGACGTAAATGCAAAACAAGGGGCGTTGGACTGATCGCCCCATGTGGAACATAAAAAGGGGAGGTAAATCGTAAAGGATGCGACGTCGATTTGAGTTTGAGTGCGCAGAAGAGCTCTAACAAGCATTATCAATAATTTAGATACATTTGCTCGGATCTCATTAGAATGGCTCCTTACGCTCGCATTTACATACAATTTGTTTTTGGTTTATGGAGGGATGAGATATACTGCTGAATACGTGGGAGTTAATTGCACTAAAACACACATGCACGCACACAGGCGCGCACGCACACACACACACACAAAGAGAGTTTAGTGTGTCCACTTTTACTACTGTAAAAACATGGCGGCCCCCGTCGAGAGGACCCGCTCCTCGTGTAAATTGATGGGCTCATTTAAGGGTAATGGGAAAGAAAACACATTTAGGTGATTATAGATTCATGAAGATGTCAGTATGTATTTTTTCATAATATTAATCATAATATTAAAGTGACATAAATGACCAAAATCTTACACACTGCACCTTTAACCTTATCCTGACCTTGAAGGTACAGTGTGTAAGCTTTGGTTGATATCGACTGGTGAAGTTGCATAATGTGCATCACCTCACCTTTCCCATTCGAGTATGCAGGACAACAATGATAGACCTTTGTTGTCATTAAAGCTCAAAAGATGTTTAGTACATCCACTTAGGGTTAATGTAAAAACATTGTGGTGCTTATGCATTTGTAAAAATATAATAATTGTTTTGTAATTCTATTTTCACAGATAATAGTGACAAAAATAGACCAAAGTCTCACACACTGCACCTTTAACCCCAGAACCAATTTTTACACCTAATCAAAATGTCACCTCACTTTTCAAACATGTCCACTGCCAAAATGGCCCCAACAACCATATAAACATGTATACACACGCAATATGATAAACGACAGTTTGCGTTCATAGTGAGACATTACTGCTCCCGTGTGGTGAGATGGAGACTTGACACGTGTACTGTTTGTCCATGGAGCTAGTAGCGTTAGAGAGGTCCTTTGACTCGATTAAAGGTGCAGGGTGTAATATTTGGTGACATCTAGAGGTGAAGTTGCATGTTGTACCCATCACCCTCACCGCTCTGAGCATGTAGGAGAACCTATGGTAGATTTCAGTTGTCATTAAAACTCAAAAGATGTTTAGTACGTCCACTCTGAGCTACTGAAACAACATGGCAGCCCCCATAGGGTGGACCCACTCCTGGTGTCCAATATACATTAATGAGCCAATTTAAGGGTAATGGAAAAATAGAATACATTTAAGAGTCACTTAAGTGTATTCTGACATTTTCATATTTTTACTCTGTGAGTATAAAAATATGAAAATGTCAGTATGTCATTGTTTTGTAATATTTTTAGG
Source organism: Chascanopsetta lugubris (assembly GCA_016785325.1). Lineage (NCBI taxonomy): Eukaryota > Metazoa > Chordata > Actinopteri > Pleuronectiformes > Bothidae > Chascanopsetta > Chascanopsetta lugubris. The sequence continues at coordinate 3,313 of JAFBJT010111937.1, read as the reverse complement.
AGTGACAAAAATGACCGAAATCTTACCTACTGCACCTTTAAAGATATGAATATAAGAATGAGACATGGACACGCACAGACTTAGAACATTGGATCTGCTAATTAAAGTCTAAAACCATGACAGTGTGACCATGGGTCGACATTTCTGTTTCTGTCAGAAAATAATTTAAAGGTGCAGTGTGTAAGATTTCTGTCACAGTTTTCGTCACTTCTGTTGGTGAAAGAAAATGCAGCAAAACCATGACATATTTTCATCATCACGTAAATGTATCATTTTTCTTCCACTACCCTTCAATGAGCTCATTAATGTGTATTTACATGAAGAGCGGGTCCGCACTACGGGGCCACCATGTTTCTACATTAGCCCAGAGTGGACATACAAAGCATCTCTGAGTGAAGTTGCATGTTCAGCTCACCCTTCCCTTTCAAGCATGCAGGAGAACCCATGTTAGCCCTCGGTTGTCAATAAAAGCTCAAAAAATATAGTATATATATATATTGTCGATTAAATTTGAAGTTAAAATGCAGAGACAGTACAATTTCATACACCACAATGTTGCGAAGTTACCTGGTGACCAAAAAATAAATAATACAAATATGGGGTAAATGTGCAGTGTGTAAGATTTGGTGGCACATAGAGGTGAAGTTGCCTGTTGTATCCATCACCTCACCTGCACCCTTCAGAGCATGAAGAAGAACCAATGGTCGACTTCAGTTGTCATTGAAACTCAAAAGATGTTTAGTCCATCTACTCTGGACTACTGTGAAAACACGGCGGCCCCTGTGAGGACCCGCTCCATGTGTAAATATACATGAAATGGCTAGTTTAAGGGTAATGGAAAAATTGTAGGCTTTGTAATTGTTTTGTAATATTTTTTCAAAAGTAACAAAAAAAATGGCCAAAGTTTGACACACTGCCCCTTTAAATGATGAAAAAATAAGAGACACTCACACACTCACAGTGTTGAGCGAACCTGTTCCTCCTGTGCAGGTCCTCTGTGCTTTATTCTTTATTTAGCCGGGCTGCTTTGTGTTGGAATGGGATGTGTGTGTCAGGAACGGCTATGATTGTGCATATGAGGTCGGAGATCAGTGTCAGTTTCCAACAAGGGCTCTATATTTAGCCGTTGAGGGGGCTAGGTGACCCAGTCTGATGGCAAAGCACACAATGACACACTCCTCCAGACCCCAACACTCTCACCTGCTTCCATTAGAACAGTGTGTGTTTGTTTTACCTCAAGGGAGGTGAGTAGTGCATACGTTATTTTCTTACATGACTTCATGCTGCAGTATATTTCCCTATGCTTCCCGAATGCTCACGTGAATGTTTATTCTTCAGTGTTTGTTCTCCACTGCAGGACGAAATGACAGAAAGATTGCCTACGCGTGCTGAAAACACGGCTGTCAGCTGAGGCCTAATGAGAAAACAGCTTGGTTCATAGCTAAGTGGCAGTCAGAGGGGACCATGTGTCAGTCTGAGGAGCCAGAGGCCATACTGGGCCTGGAGAGCCCCGATCCACTCATGAGAGAAGCCTTTCTGATGTCCTATGACTACATAGACTATGTTACTACCGGGGGAGGGGGGGGGGAAGCATGGTTCCTATGGGCTTGCACGCAGGAGACGAACTCCTCACCCGTTTCCCTATTTTCTTCAGATGCTGGCCTCGAATCTTCCAAGACGTGACGGAGAGCACGGCCTGCCTTACGCTCATGTGCATCCTCGACGAGCACTTCTTTACCCAAGCCCCCAGGGATGGGGGGGGGGGGGGGGGGGGGGGGGGGGCAGGGACCTGGCCTGGAGCGCTGTTCTGTCAGTGTATGTGCTGGCCGGCCAGATGGCTCTGCATTGCCATGAGAGGGGCATGACTGGCGGCCTGCCTCAGCTGAACGAGTGTGTGGGTGCCTACATACAGAGGGTCATCTGCCCTGACATACGAGACAGGGGAGGATGGGTGAGTGAATACAAGACCGACTCCCTCTTATTCTATTTGCATTGTAAAAGCACTATTCTACAGTCATGATAGTGACCACGTGACACAAGAAATCTAGTTATTTGACAGGTTCACCCTCTTGTGTCCGACAGAGTGGCTTTGTGTCACTTGTGCTTTGGAGAGGAGCAGGATTTGGAGGGGCAGCTGAAGAGTGTGGGGCTGGGCTCTGCTGGCTCTGGCCTCAGATGTCCTTGGCCTGCCTGTTGTGGAAGAGAATCGCTTTGCCAGTACTGCCCCCTGCTGGCCTTCTTTGGAAGTGCAAGATGAGTCCATTGGTGGACAACGTCATCAAAATCTACAGAAGCCTTCTTTGGCCAGTTAATGACATATCTGTTATGTAAGTATCATGCATTGTGCCGTGTGTAAAATTTGGTGACCTCTAGAGGTGAATTGCATGTTGTATCCATCACCTCACCTTTCTGAACATGCAGGAGAACCTATGATAGACTTCAATTGTTATGAAAACTCAAAATATGTTTAGTACGTACTTTTACTCCTGTAAAAACGTGGCAGCCTCCATCGAGGACCCGCTCCTCGTGTAAATATACATTAATAGGTTCATTTTAGGGTAATGGGAAATGTCAGTATGCAACTAACAAAATGAACCAAAATCTTACACACAGCACATTTGAGCTCCAGTGCTCACTGATGTATATTTAAAGCTCAAGTAATATACACAAAATGGCGGTGTAAGCATTCAAGCTATTTCTAGTCACATGGTAGTAAAACTTTGCAAATCATCTTTACACAGAAATTCCTCAACGTTAATCGGGAATTAGCAGTTTATCCATCTAACCAGTGCCCAGGCAACCAGTCGCCAGCAAGGATTTCTGAGCAAGTTAATGTCTGATTTATGGTTTTATGTCTGAGGAGACCTTTGAGTGACCCCGCCCACAATGCTGTTGTCAAACAAATGCTAGTCACAGCTGAGGTCAATGTAAACAGGATGTACAAACAGTGCACTATACAGGTTGGTTCACAAGCAGCATTCTTAAAACTGTCACGTAGTCTTCAAGAACCGAGTGATGCATCATCATTTATGTGCATTTAATTAAGCCAGTTTATCAATCTATGATGTAATTAAAACCCAAAGATTTAAGACCGTCATGGGAAGAATTTTTATTTAACATTGAGACGAACAACACTGAAAACTGGAAAATGCATGGAAGGTTACAATTTCACTGTAAAAGTGAGACAGTTGGGAACAATTTAGGCGAGCTCCTCCTCAGCATCCTCATCAAATTCTCCCTCCTCATCAGCAGTGGCATCCTGATACTGCTGGTACTCGGACACCAGATCATTCATGTTGCTCTCTGCCTCAGT
>JAFBJT010111936.1:0-18044 GCA_016785325.1 Chascanopsetta lugubris | reverse complement strand
CAGCATGGGGGGGAGAAGGATATGTAGTGGAATGGGGGGTGGGGCAAAAAAGATTTCACCTAAGGATGCTATGCATTTAGTTGTAGTCCTATGAATAATCGTTTCCTTTTGTTTTTACTACAAGTTCGAAGTAAGTCTTCAAAGTCAAAAGAAATCAAGAAAGTCTTCATTTAGTTTTTTTTTGTCCTTGGTTAATTCTTCACCCCTATTAGAATTTCTTTAAGAGATCTGAATGTGATGATGTAATAGGGTGGACAGGGCTTTAGGGGGGGCCATTGCAGTCTTTGACCAAAGCACTGACTGTTACTTGACTCGTCCTTGGCGCTCCTGTGGAAAAAAGAGAAGATATATAAAATTACGCAACAGCACACTCAAGATATTAGTATTAACATTTTATATGAGTGGCCGGCAGCTGATTTGGAAATCAATTAATCGCAGGGTTCCTGCTGCTTCAGAAAATCTAAATGTAAACATTTTAAAGGCTTTGACAATGTCATTCAGTAAAAGTGAGTAGAAATTTTACACGAACCCAATTAAAGAAAATGCATCATGAAATCTTCATAAATCTGTTTAAGTTAAAGGGGTCCTGCATCAACATTGTTTACTCGATGATCAACACTGTACATTTATAGGCATTTATCATTTTTTTGAAGATTGTAAATAGATTATCAGACATACATTCATCTCGATCTTCTTCCTTTGATCCATTAATATGAAAAACAATCAACTATCAAAATACTTGACAGGTACCGTCTTTGTGCAAATCACCTCCATCTTCAGTGTCTCTCACTGTACTTTATTACTATGCAATTCTTGCCAAATTATGAATCACAATCCGGATATAGGAACAGGATCTGGCTATTTTGACATCTTGGGACTTCAAACAAGTTTTTAAAAGAATGTGAATAATCCAAAACACATTCTTTTTCCCAGGTTTTCAAATAACAAACGGGCTCTGTATGTGACAATAGTTGAACTGAGTTACCTGAAGCCTGTAATGAGTCCTGTTGCTTGGGTTGCTGGGATATGGCTCGCTGCCTTGGACCTCCACCTGTCACACAGAGGAGTGAAAGCTGAGCACGACAGGAACTATTTCACTTTCAAACCACAAGAGTCACTATTGTTAAAAATCAGATTGTGGAACGACAGAGTCTCATCCTGAGTCGATGTCAAAGGAGAAAATACAGCTCTGCCTGTAAAACATCACAGAGATGATGTATCTAAGAAGCAAATGATCATAAACCACAAACTTGTATTGCACATCACAGAATATAACTTAGATTCAACAAAGTGATGTTTCATACATCCACAGGTCTTGAATCCATCTCAACACATCTTAGTCAGCTTTAACAGGGCAGACAGCAAGGGTGTGTGAACTCATAATTATTCTTCAATGATTATTTATGTAGAGCAGTTGCACATACATCATATCTGTGCAAATATGTTCTTACTGTACACAGCAAGCAGTTAGGCCACTGTTCCCAAAAACCTCTGTGATGCAAAACCATCAATCATCTGACCAAAAAAGCCCCCCAAAAAAGGTATTTCCCATGTGGATGCATGTTTTCTAGAAACTAGAATCTTTGTGGCATAACAGCTTCCAATCAATGCATAAATGCACAGTGGGATTTATATGCACCTTCAGCAAATACATTGGTTCTTTCTATGAACTAACTTAAGATCACAACACACCTCAATCATTTGTACATTCACCTGCTGACTGCATTGGCACATAATGGATATTTGCCACAATTGCAATCATGTGTTCAGGAAACCATTGCGGTTATCTTGTTGCAGTTTTCCCTTACATTTGCATCAAATCCCAGAATTTAACTGCAGCACCTTGCACATTACTGTTAAAGAATTTTATGTTTCACTACGTCAACTGTTTCTCAATTATCATTCTTTATTTTGGCGCTGCAGATTTCAACCTGGTTAACAGATTTCACCCAGTACAAAAAATGTGTGCCAAGACATCTAATAGAAACACTTCACAGTTGCGCAGCTATGCATGTTAAATGTGTGTAGATATGTGCAGAGAAGACAAATCTCATATATATCATTGATCTGGATATGATGTCTTTCATCCTACCTAATATTACCATTTCAAAACATCAGCTCAGTTAATACGGACAAGTTAAATTTTCATGGTGTTCAAAAGTGGGGCAATACACGAGAGATAGAAAACATCACACCAACAGAGAACTTAAAAGATAAGAATATTACAATCCGAAAAACAAAACAAAAACACCTCAATTCAGTGATAAGCTCTCAAGTTCCTCTGATTATTGGCAGAAGCACACTCTCACATTCAAGCCTCAGACACCTTTTCAATATGTGTTCAACATCATTACACATCTTTTATTGCTTTATGGAACGGTAGCTCTGTTACCTTTTTCACACACTCCTCTTCCTCCTGACGCTTCTCGTAGTGAGAAAAGTCATCAAAGATGGAAGTGGTGTGTTTATATCCAGCGATGATCTTCAGCACCTGCCTGGCCTTATCCAGTGGTACCTCCTGTGTGTCCCGAGAGTTGGTGACTGGCTTGTTTTCGTTGTTCTCCAGCCGAATGTGCCGCAGCTGACTGTTGGGAACGTCCTTAACAAAGATCCAGCGCACGTCGAAACGACCCTTCCACTTGTCCTGTGACCACACGCCAGCAGACGTGTTATAGTCCACGGGTGAGCGCATCTCTGCCACGCCACAGAAGTGGCCGCTCCCATTGACACTGAAAAGAAGATAAAGCGGCCCTTTACCACCCAACGAACGGTAGGCCGAGTCCAGCCTCTTGTTGCCATGCTCCGTGCTGCACCAGATGTTGTACTTGATGGAGCGGTGGATGTCGTCCTCGGAGTAACTCTTGATGATAAACACCCGGCCCTGTTTTGGGTTCCAGTCAAAGTCCTTGGGGTTGTAATTGTTGACCATTCGCAACTTCTCCAAGACCGGGTGAGGCTCAGAAGGGACCCCAGGCACGACACCCACACCGGAAGAGGTGGGGGGCGACTGGCCTGTTCCATTCCCACCAGCATCCCCAAAACCATTGGCCCGGTTCCGTGGTGGCACCCAGCGAGTAGGTTGGGAGGATTGCTGCTGTTGGCTTGGTGGAGGAGGAGGACCCTGGGAAAGGGGAGGTTGGGGCATTGGGGCCATACCTGGCTGCCCAGTGGGAGGAAGCTGGTGCTGCCCCATCTGGGAAACAGGAGCTACCAGCTGTCCATTGCTGAGGGGCATTTGTGGGTTCCCTACAGCAGTAGCTCCGGGCTGTGGTGAAGCCTGGTTGGGCGGCTGCCCATTGCTTGGAACAGGGGGCACCTGCTGAGGGGTGGCAGCTTTAGGCATGGTACCTTTGTTGTCCCAGGTGCCAATGTCCATGTTGTGTTTAATGGGCGGAGGAGGCAAATTGGCACCAGCCATACCGCCCTTGGTTTTCAGCTTGGGTTGAGGCTTGGCTGGCTTGCTGGCAATATCGGCCCAGGAAGCGGGCTTGGCAGGGGCAATAGAGACAGGAGGCATGCTGGGAGGTCCTACAGATGATACAGGTCCAAGCGGACCCCCGCCCGGCAAGCCAGAGCCAACCACCTTAGGAGCCATGTCCACGTTACCACCTGGAGCAGCACTGCTGATCTTGAGCCCCGCCATGCCCTGGTCAAGGCTGTTCATACCAGGTGCCTTGTTGAGTGGCTCATTGGCAGCGGGTGCAAATGGGGACTGTCCATCGATCATGGCACCCCCCAGGGAGCTGGGAGCGTAGGCATAGCTGCTGCTGTAGCCAGAGCTTTGCGGCGTCCCCGACTGTCCCTGAGAGCTGCTGTTGCCCCAAGCCGAGAAGTCGATCCCACTGGGGAAGAAGTTGAAACCATGCTGGCCCAGGAAAGGGTTGCTGCCCAAGGGGCCGGGCTGGCCAAACATAGCGTCCGGGAGGTAGTGGGGCTCTCCATTGCTCAGCTGTCCATAGGAGGCCAGGTAAGGCATAGGAGGATCCCCACCTGTGGACCATGCTGCCTCGTTCAGGGAGTAGGAAAATCCTATGGAGGGGCTGTAATAGCTGGGCATGTAGGAGTCCGACATGGCCGTATAGGCATTGCTCTAAACAGAAAAATAAAAAGTATTAGACATGAGGAAAAACGGTTGAAAGTGACACATCATTCAAACATTCTTTTAAGTAGAAGACGGGCTCTATTGTTTTCCTGTCCTTTTCTCAGTGTCTGTTACAACACATGAGAAGAACAAATGTTCCCAAGGCAGACTTTTTAGTCATTTTAAAAAGGTCTACTTGTATTCCTTGATCAAGCAAACAAGGATGAAAATGTATCATACAAGGCAACTTAGACAGTAAAACAACTGATATTATAACTATGTAGATTAATCTCATGGTGGAGAAATGTCTTAGTTGTTGATAACATCAAACATCTGAGGAGTCATGCCTTTTTCTCAATGCTTTTGTTTGAGATTTGGAGAGGACCAAAAGTTCAGAGGCAAAAATATAAAAAGTATGGGCTTGATGTTGAACAGGGAGTGAATCTGATGTTATCCGCAGAAATAGAACATTACATAAGATCAATGTTTTCATTAGGGTAAAGGATCTGGAAGTACGAGTTCTTGTTTTCATTCCCCTAAAACAATTTGAACTGATCGACTGAGAACGAAACCTTTCATGGGGGTACATCAGTCAGCGATGCAAAAGAAGCACCTGTGGTAAACCAGCTCTCAATCAGTGCTTACCTGTCTGGCCTGAGTATTCAGGTAAGGCTCAAACTCATCGTCATTCAAAGTATCCTTTTGTGTTACAGCTCCGTTTTGCACTGGAAAGAAAAAAGAAAAGGAATGAAGATCACTGCTAACATGTTTGTATGACTCTGGTGAGATGGCATGGTTAAGATGGACTGCATGATGTGGTCGTATCACATTAGCCTCGTCACTGCTTGTTGCATAACAAAATACACTCCCTGCAATTATTTATGAGCATCACAGGAAAAAGCCAAGAAGCAGAGCATGACACATTAACACTGCTCAATAAGCTTCAGGTTACACAGCAGACACTTGCTCAATAATATAAAACCTAAAGAACTGCATGTACCAGGTAGAACTGAATCATGGTTGACTAATGGGAATCATTTTTTACATTTTCAGAGAAATTGAAAATCTCTGTCAAAATGGATAATATTACAAACTCCAATAAAGAATATTGTAAAGAATCATTAATCATACATTTATATCTAAAGGTGCATGTGTATGATTTGTTGACATCTAGAGGTGAAGTAGCATGTTAAATTTATCACCTCACCCTTCGGAGCATGCAGGGGAACCAATGGTAGACTTAAGTTGTCATTAAAACTCAAAATCTGTTTAGTATGTCCACTTTGGGCTACTGTAAAAAAAAAAACATGGCGGCCTACGAAGAGGACCCGCTGCTCATGTAAATATATATCGATGGGCACATCTAAGGGTAATTGAAAAAAACTAAAACATTCAGATGCTTATACATTCATGAAAATGTCTGTATGTAATTGTTTTGTAATATTTTAGAGATGAAACAAATGACCAAAATATCACACACTGCGCCTTTAAACCTGCGACTTTCAAGATATTTTATAGAGTAGCTGATTAAGATGTGTAAAAACATTACACTGTGTGTAAAATTAAAACATAGCCTCTGGTCCTAAAAGTAGACCCATTACACTTGGTCTACGAAACAGTAGGTTATTTCATTACAGCTAAATTCAGGGCATGTTACACTCGTGGGGCAGTGGTAGTGGTCCTCGGTTTGTTTTGACAACGTTAGTGTTCTATGGAGATGGTGGAGCTGTGTCGATGCCATGAAGTTGTCGGAAGAGCTTTACATGCGGTTTCTGAGTGATATTTAGACTCTAGTTTGAATGTAAATGTTCTCCACAGTAACAGCCTGAGCAGCATGGTTCAGGGAAATGTGAGGCCCGTTTGGACACAGAGAAAAAGCACGTCGGAAGACGTGTCATTTTGGGTTAACTTAGCCACACAGCTAACCGTTAGCAAGCTAGCCGTGCGGTTAGCTGCATGCAGTGCGCAGCGTCTCCATGTTAACGAGCGCCAACACTCCTTTCAACATGACGGGCTGGGCTAGCATTAGCCGAGTGGGTAGCGTGTTAGCATGGCACCTGTAGCCCTCCACTGTTAAATGGACAGGTATCGTCATGAAGTGTAAGCTCCCGAGGGTCGCTGTGACGGAAAGTGCTGCGAGAACAACCAAGTACACGGTGCTGCTGTGGACCAAGTTGCCATTTAGCACGCAAAAGGGAAGCTAATGCTAACAGTCCCTTATATGTCATCCCAGGGATGTAAGGGGAGCTTACAACAAGTGATTAAAAGTCAAAGGGCGCTCTTATAAAACACTGCCTCGGTTCAGTGCGCGGTGCAAGTGGCAACGAGTGGGAAAAGACATACAACAAACACGGAGGCCTGTTTATGAAGTCGATATCTCATCCGCGCACACAAGATTTTCAGAGCGCACCGCACGGTAAAAAGATCCGCATTCACTCAGCCTCAAGTCGGCGGTGTCACACCAGTGTCTGTCCTTACCTTTACTAGCTTGGCCTTTCGGTCTCTGGATTGGGTCCAGGTGATTCATGAAGGTTTGATTTATGAGAAGAGAGGAAGGGGAAGAAATAGATGAAGAGATATATTTTCAGCAGTCAGTTCCTTTAGCAGGTGGTCAGGCCTACTGCACTACTGAGACACAGCCGCTGCCTCGGAGCTAAGCTATCCCCGCTAGCCGCCGCGATGCTGAGAAATTTGGCCCTCGTTAAATTTTTCAGAAAATACCTCTCTTTACCTGTTCGAGAAGGCTGCTGGCTGACATGTCTTTCCCCCCCGGCGCCTGTATAACTCTATTTAGTCCTAAATAAAAGCGGCAGGGTGTAGAAATAGTCTAGCTAGTGAAGAGTTTCAGCCAAGCGCCCCTTTCTCCCTACACAGCCTGGTTTCTACACAATGGCGGGCTGCAGTTTGCTTGACAGACTCCTCAACATGGCTGGGCGGCCTCGTCAGCCCACGATGGCATTTATTAATGAAGGACGCGCGCCCTCTACTGGTGCGGAGGAGCCAGGTGTGACCGACTGTGATCACATTCGTATGGGCCCAAGAATGATAATAATAATAACAGTACAATGTTGGATTTACAGGGCTTATCACCACAAACAAAGTATAATATTTATCTTTTTCTTTTTACTGTGTACAAGTTTTTTTTTCTTTTACTTAAAAAAACAACAACTTTAGAATGAGTAAATGGAACTGTATGTGCACACCCACCGTTTGAGTGCGTGAGAAAGAGGAAATGGGAGAAATTTCCTACCCCGGCCACAAGGTGGAGTCCTTGTCACTGGGATGTAATTGGAGCAGCGAGGTCAAGAATGGTGTCGCTTCTGTATGGTGAGCAATCATCCCTCATACCCATTCAGTCCACTGATTGACTATGAATCACATGATGTCACAACACGTATTCACATACACACAAAAGACATTTTAACAGCAGTTGCTGCCACAGCAGACTGTTTCAGTCCGTTTTTATTGTGGTACAACAAGATACAAAATATGTTAGCATACAATAACATGAAACAACAGAATATAACTAGATGAGATAATACTGTATTTATGGACAGGTAAACATCAAATATACACAAGGAAATATAAAAACATTACTTGACTAGGGATATAATAGCACAGTGTGAACACAGTCTATGCACTGGTGGTTTATGAGTGTGTGCGAGCGGACAACAATGCAAGGTCTCTCGTAAATATAAGACACCATTGTTGTCTCAATCATGTCTTATTATCCACACTTGTTCTTTCCTTTAAGTACCAGTTTATTGCTCGGGGCCTGACATCCTGCTGGGCAGTGGGGTTATGTGACCCCCCCCCCCCCCCCCCCCCCCCCCACCCCAGCTACTGTACTGTACTTATCATTTTTCAGGGCTCAGGGCTGCTCGAATGGCATGTGACTGAATTTCGTTTTTGAGCACACAACAGGCCAGGAATAACCCTCACACACACACACACACACACACACACACACACACACACACACACACACACACACACACACACACACACACACACCAAAACTCTGTGGGAGGCGGGAAATAGATCAGCAAAAAATTATAAAAAGAAGCTTTTGGGAAATTGTAATATTCATGTGCAAACGCAGAAAGATCGAAGGAGATGTGGAGCGTGTGAACTTCGCAGGCCCCGGTAGCGACGACAAGACGTCTGACTCGTGAAACACGCCTCGGACAGTAGCGCGGCATGCATGTATCATATTCTGCCTTTCAACTCTCAATCATTTTTCTGAGCGTTTGACTTTTTTTTATTCCTGCGGGCTTGTTGACTGGTGCGGGTTGGACAGGTGGCATAGCACGGAGAAGAGAGAGGAGCTGGCCATTTACCATCCAATAAAAATAGCTGTGGTCTCCATGATGTCACCGGAGAGTAAATCACAGCTCCTGACTATATACAGGGAAGAAGTGAGAGAGGAGAGGAAATCAAAGAGGATCTGCATTTCCCTTTTCTTCCCCTCCATGTCTCTCTCTCTCTCACTCTCTCTCACTCTCTCTCTCTCTCTCTCTCTCTCATCCCCTGGCTTTTCCACCCCGGCACCCCCTCTCGTGTTTCGCCCCCTCTGCAGGTGATCCGGCACCTATTCCGTTACATCTGCGTTCACACGCAGGGGGTATGTAAATCTATATGAGCAGGAAGATGTAAAATATCAAGAGTACCAATAACACCACCGCCACCTTCAGCCGGTCGCAGCGGCTGCAGTTGCCAGAGAGGGTGTACAAACTAAAGCCGGAGTCTGATCTCACTCCCATACCTGGCATTCTGAAGCCACAACACCATGCTGCCGATGTGGAACCCGATCAGTCATAAATCTTGCCTGTTTGACCATGTGACATGCCAAGTTTGTGGCTCTGCCCTCTGCATCTCGTTCTCCCCCTCTCTGCCCGCTGCCATGCACAGTGCCCCTCTATCTGCCCGCCCCCCCCCCCCCCACCCCACCCCCACACCCCTCTCTCTCTTTCTCTGAAGCAGGAATGTCATGCGGGAAGGCGACAATCCCATATGCCCAGATTTGTGTGCGTCTGTGTTTCTGCCTGCCCGTGCTCTTATACGCTCTTTGCTCGGGCCTTGACACGCGTGTGCTTGCAGGTGTGTGAATCTGTGATTGTGTGTGCATAACTCCGGTGACCCAGCCGCAGTTTGGTAGCTCAGTGCTCTTGGTAACAGGATGTCAGGAATGTAGCACTTGTCAACCTCTCTGAGGATGCTGTTAGTTCACATTCTGTCTGTTTCAGGGGGTTAGGCTTTATTAAGCAGTGTGGATTTACCTGTGCAGGGGCTGCTGCTCTGTTTGTGTGTGTGTGTGTGTGTGTGTGTGTGTGTGTGTGTGTGTTTATGAGGTGAAGTGTGAGCAGATTAATTTGTCGTCTAAATGAAATTGGAGATTCAGTGAACCTGCTCAAACAACTTACATCACTTAAAGCTTCTGAGCAGGGATTATGAAGACATTATGACGACAAAGCACAATTTATATCATCCTATTCTCTCCACATATATTATTTGTTGTGATATTATGAACAGATTCCTCCACTTTATGTACTGCATGTAATTCTGCTGATGTATGCATATGCTGTCAAATTGCATGTCTAACAAGGTGTTTCTGTTCATTTTTAATTCAACTCTTACACACCGAACCTTTACATGAATTCATTACAAACAATTAACGGTGCTGCGTCTACAATTCATATGTCATTATCGTTGTTTCTTATGAGATAATATAGAATAATTATACCACTGTTAATGAGTATATAATCACTTTAAAGTACAAATCACTTCTCGAGAATGAGCCCCTCGTTTTTACATACACTCTAACTGATGTAAATCAAAGGCCCATGAAAACAAATGTTTGCAGAGGCTGAGCTTTTCAAGTCTTATTCTAATTTGAACTAAGCGGGACATGTGAGGTGTGTGTGTGTGTGTGTGTGTGTGTGTGTGTGTGTGTGTGTGTGTGTGTGTGTGTGTGTGTGTGTGTGTGTGTGTGTGTGTGTGTGGACAATGAAGGAGTTGTGTTCGGGAAGAAAATAGCTGCACAGTTGCACATTCTATCACTGAGGATTTATCACCGACATTTGTGTAGAGGGATAAATGAGCCAGACCTGTCCATGTGTGGCAATTTGTGTGTGTGTGTGTGTGTGTGTGTGTGTGTGTGTGTGTGTGCGCGTGTGTGCGTGTGTGTGCGCGCGCAACTCCAATGACACTTTAGTGACGATTTTGAACAGCTGAGATGAGTTTGTGTGGAAGTGGAAAATGGGGCAGCTGTACATCTCTGTCTTAGACACATGCACACTTACACACACACACACACACATGGGCAGACACACACTTGCCCCCCCCCCCACACACACACACCCCCCCTTCCCCCCCCCCCACACACACACACACACACTTGCACACACACACACACACACACACACATTGAGGCATATAAACAACAGCGGAATCCTGAGGTCTGACCCCCTTGGGACCAGGCCAGAGCGAGACCTTAATAAAGGCCTTGTTGTTTCAGGAGGTGGCTGATACGGTTTCGTGTTCATATCTCAACAGGCCTCACACACTTCACACACAGCACCACCATGAGCCCAGTCACCGCGTTGATTCGATTCGTAAATAGACATCACAATAGACTTTATTTGTAATCTTAAATTTACTTGAATGATCGACCACAGGCACCGGATCAGTGAAGTATGTGCCTGTGGTCATTTCTTTAATGTACCGGCTACACCCGGGTATTTCTAGCACGGAATATAAACTATTAATGGTGGTGTCGCAATGTGAATAGTGGGCTAAATAAAACCAGGTTGCCATTACTACCACGGCTGGCCCTGCAACATCTCAGCCAATGGGAGGCTGCGTTTGGTCAGCCCTGTTTTAAAGGGGGCGGGACCTAGATGTGCTGCAGGGTCACAAGGAGTGATGTAACCCGTGTTTATTTTCAGCATATACACGTAAATGTAGACACACAGACACCTCCACACACACACACACACACACACACACACACACACACACACACACACGCACGCGCGCACACACACATGCACACAGAGCAACTGTAGCCTCTTGCACATAGTGTTCTTTGCATGCAAAAAAGTCGAATGAGAACAGTGGACGAAAACAAATGTCCCCACTGACTTTTGGCTACGGGACATTAGTGCATGCTGGTTTACTCCGGCTTACCGTCGTCCTTGTTTGGCCACTCGATAACATGTGCAGCAGCGTGCATGCACACATACACACACACACACACACACACACACACACACACACACACACAGACTTGAATGACAGTCAGGCCTGGCTGTTTCAGGGAACACGAGGGTTATTAACCGGACTAAGGTGTGTGTATCACTGGGGAAGACAAGTGGGATGCAGAGACAGAGAAATCTAGCCATGGCAGTTAATACTAATAGCTGCCCCCCACCCCCCCACCCCCTCTCCCCGTCTCCCTCTCTCTCCCTTCCGTCAGCTGCAGCTGTTCGATCACGCTCGTGTAACACTGAGCCTTCGAGCATTGCATCACTCGCTTTCTGCCTGACGCCATTGCTGTCCTGCAGTACCCTGCCGGGATGGACCCAGTAGCACATATTGCACATCCAGCAGCAGCAGCAGCAGCAGCAGCAGCAGCGGTGTAACGAAGTGCGACGATTGCCCCAGTAATGTCAATACTGACTTGTTTGGAAAGTGGATCTACGGCGTTGAGTCTATTAATGAACTTATATTGCTCCTCCGAGGCTATAAACAAAACGGGGACATATATACAGTGTTGTATGAGCCTCCGGTGACGAGTCAGTCTGCGCAGCAACACAAAGACTTGATCCACGGGCGACGACTAAGCGGTAGCGCCGACTAACTTGTTGCGTGTCACACATCAACCGCTATTTATGAGCGCGTTAGCTCCATCAGCATTCCAAATAACCTGCCGCTAGCTATTCATACTATGCGTGTTGTATGCATAGTGAGACGTCGGGCCGCTCATGTTCTCTCCATGTGGAGAACGCAGCGCCGGGGACGGGACCATGTAACTTCCCCAGGAGCTCGTCCACTAGCATACATCAGAGACATTCCACCTCATCTGACACTCGTCCACGGAATTCTGCAAATTTTCCACACTATTCTCCGCTGGCGTTCTGAAGTGCCTGTCAAAAAGACTGGCATGCCCAAACAGCAGCAGGCACCTGCGAGTGCTTCCAAAAGAGGAGAAATTACAGCCACATTTCAAGGAGAATGTGTCTCACTTTGCCGTTTTCGCTGGTTTGATGCACGGTGGGCGGGTCTTTAAAGTCTTTTGGCGGAGCCAATCCTCCTCTGCTGCCGCTGCTGCGATGTTTGCCGTTGGCGTCGGCCATGTTTTTGTATGTACGTGAAAATATCCCTTTGTTTGCTCTGCTCATTGGTGTTAATTTGCCATAGATTTGTGCAGAGTCCCCCTTTCTCCTCCATGACCGGTGTATGCAACCTATGGTTGACACCTACGTGTCATTATGGGAACACACACTAAATAGTTCAGATGACTTGGAGGTTTACTTGGCAACCGACGGCTGTTTTAAGACCGTGGATACACTTTCAGCTTGGACTGGGTGCAAAAGTTTTCGAGTGTCCGACTGCAGGACACGGAAAGACATAAAAAAAGTCAGTGAATCACATGCATCATGCAGTCATTGTGTGTGGCCGGTTATGGAGCCGGTGACTTCATCCAATTCTATTTTTACACCTGGATGACATTCTGCTTAACCTTTATTTTACACCAGGATTAAGAGTTTATGGAGCTGTAATGAGTCGTGGGTTGTCCGATTTTTAAAGAGAGCACTTTTGCTGGTTTTATATTTGAATTGAATTCTTTATTATTATTGTTTTTGACAGTGGTCAGTCAGCCTCGAATACATTTCAGACAATTAACAATTAAAGGTAATAACAGTGATGATTACTGAGGATAGAGGTGATTAGTGAGGGCCTAATGGTGGTATAGTGGGAGTGCTGGTGGTGATGTGAGTGTGTGTGTGTGTGTGTGTGTGTGTGTGTGTGTGTGTGTGTGTGTGTGTGTGTGTGTGTGTGTGTGTGTGTGTGGGGGGGGGGGGGGGGGGGGGGGGGGGGGGGGGGGGGGGGGGGGGGGTCTGGTAAAGGTGGGAGGGGTTGACACAGAGATGTACAGGACAGGACACCCCTCATGCTTCCTCCATAAACCTCACCACATTTCCCTGCCGCAGCTGCCGTGGCGGGTCTGGCACAGGCGTCCACACTAATCCGCGCGCACAGGGGCCGGGACGCGCAGACAAATCTATTTCCACACACACACACACACACACACACACACACCAAAAAAATTAAACAAAAAAAAAAAAAACTGAAAAGAAGAAAAGAAAACAACGGAATGTTCCCGCTTTCTCTCACAGGAAGGTCGGATTCCACTGAGGAGTGAAGACACCGCTCATTTACCATGAGCTGTTTGGATGTTATGTTCCCAGCTTATGGACATTACGCACCGTACGCACCGACTGCTCCTGCCTTCATCAACAGTTTACAGGTAGGAAGTGAGCGCTTGTTGCCGGAATGTTTCCTCTCGTGCTGTGTTTTCAGCGGGAGAGTAGAATTTGGCGTCTGTGGACTTACGCGCGAGGCGTTGAGGAGCAGGAAGAAGAAGAAGTGCAGCGCTCCTTTACGCGGCGCGTGCGTAAAAGCCAAATTACGCACGGGACATCCGCCGTGCGTTTCGCGCGTGTGACGCAAATATCGGGCTGGTTTTGACGCGTTTGTGTAATCGCAGCGGTGCTTTGTTGCGCGCGGACGCGGAAAAAAAACGGTTGCGTGCGTGTGTCTTGACGCGCAAACTCGCGCGCGCACGTGCAAGTGATGCCACACACAGAGAAAAACATTATGTCAAAATGACTGCTCCAGAAGTGTCCTCTCCCAACACCTGTCTAAACCCTGTCCCTGCTTCTCTACCCCCCCCCCCCCCCCCCCCCCCCCCCCCCCCCCCCCCCCCCCCCCCCCCCCCCCCCTCCCCCCCCCCCTCTCTAACCCCTCTCCCCCCTCCCCTCCCCCCCCCCCCCCCCCCCCCGCCCCCCCCCCCCCTCCTTCCACCCACCACCACACACTGACAGTCTCCCACAGGTCTGACCACCACTCCTCCTCACTGCAGGGACTTTATGGACACTCCCAGGGGTCCCGAAGGGATGTCTGGGGGCCCGGGCAATGGAGGCTCAGCTTCCTCCTCATCCTCATCCAGCTCCTCCTCATCCTCCTACACGCCTGCGGCCCCTAGGCCCGAGGAGGCGACCAAGGAGAAGCAGGAGGCCCCCGAGGCCGAGTACCTGACCTCTCGCTGCGTCCTCTTCACCTACTACCAGGGGGACATCAGCAGCGTGGTGGACGAACACTTCTCCAGGGCCCTGAGCTCCTACATGGACGGAGAGGGCAAGAGGAGGGGGCCGGAGCAACAGGGCGCAGGTAATGCCACAACTCAGACGTGTACGCGGTCGCACACCTGTGCTCGTGTGAGTAACACGACTACGTCATCGCGGTCGCCACGACTAATCCAAACGGCACGGCATCGGGGTGCGGGAGAGATGTGGACCGGCGACACTTCAAAAACGATGTCACGGTCAACGGATGTGTTCCAATAAGTCGTTCCAACGACGTGTGAACGTCAAGAATACACAACATCATTTGGCTTGATCCGTTGAATTTGCAATAGCCTGCGTTTACCCCAAACTAGAGTTTGGAAATACTACAGAAAGACATAAACCTCAATCAGTGCCGAATGGTTTCTCTCTCATCGGGGTGCAACTTTAACCGCCGCGTTAGCCACAAATGTACATCACAGGCTCATAAAGGAGGGAGTTGACTGAGTTGGCTTTACGTGGCTTTTCCTCTCACACTGCTTCCATATTCTGATTGATGGCGGAAAGCTGCTGTTGTCCGTTTGGCCTCGTGCGCTTCCATCTGAGGCCACACTGGGTGAGGAGACACTTCTGCAGAGCACAGCAGAAGTGTCTGTCAGACAGGTGATATGATCAGGTGACGGGACAGAAGGGGCTGCTTGTTGGAGCTGTTGTCCCAGCAGAGGTCAGGCCACCGGGGTCAGGGGTCGTGGAAGTCAGAAGCTGCAGGCTGCAGTCAAAGAGAGAGACTTTGATTGAGAGGAAGCTGGGCGGAGTTGATCTAAGCGTTACAGTCAACCTTGAGGCAACGAATTGGCCACGTTATGCAATACTGATACTTAACTAAGTAGTTTAAACGAATGTAAAAAAAAAAAAATTAAAAAAAAACATTTCGTCATCACGGATCCTCTGAGTGGATAGTGCAGATGTCCCCTGGATAGCCATGTAGGGCCTCCACCCTCTGCTCTCTCTCTCTCTCTCTCTCTCTCTCTCTCCCTCTCTGTGCCGCCACCGTCCGTCTCGTCCCCAGTTCAGTCGGACGTCTTCATTTCGCCACCAGCTCACACCTTCTGCCTCACAACAGATGCTATGTTTATACCCGGCCGTAAGCGCGCAGCCTTGCCGGCGTATCCCCCTTCAAACATCTCGGCGGCTGCCATTCTGACTCTCCCTCCAGCTCTCGCCCCACAATGGCCGAGCTCAGTCGTCTCGCCCGCCCGCCGCCCCGATCTGCATGACGGCAGGCAGGGGAGGGGAGGGGAAGAGGGGGGCGTGTGGGGGGGGGGGGGGGGGGGGGGGGGGGGGGGGGGGGGGGTGGTTGTGACACTGGCTCCCAGTGTGCTGCATGGTGTCTCTTTTCAGAGGAATACCTAAATATAAAAGTGCACCTCTGAAAACATAGAATGGCTCCCTGACATTCTGTCAAGGGCGAGGGGAGAGGGGGCAGAGGAGGGTGAGGGTGAGGAGGAGGGCGGCGGTGGGGCGGGGGGGGGGGCAGAGAAAACAACAGGTGGGGGTGCAGGAGACAGAGGAGAGGGGTGGTGGGGTGGTGTGGGAGAGCAGGGGGCCAGAGTTGCGTGTGTGTGCGTGCGTGCGCGCGTCTGTGTGTGTGTGTGTGTGTGTGTGTGTGTGTGTGTGTGTTGTGAGACTTTCAGAAGCACTGGGCTGACATGAGAGTGAGAGATGTCACCACAGCCGGTGATTTAAGGCTCTGGGAGCGTTGGGCTGCCTCCAGGTCCCAGCGTCTGCCTTATATAGAATTCAGGGATATAGGGACGCCTCTCTTTCTACCTTTCCCTCCGTCACCCCCCCCCCCCCCCCCCCCCCCCCCCCCCCCCCCCCCCCCCCCCCCCCTCTGTCTACTAGAACGTTGTTGTGTTTATTTCTGTGTCTTGTTGGGGGTTGCGTGACACTATGATCCAACAGGGAAGCTATCTGGGCCAGAGGGTGTAGCAGTCATGTGAGTGACATCTCAGCACGGGTCGCGCCGTCATGTCGCGTGGCCCCTGTCGGTTTTTCCGTTCAGATCAGCTGATTCATGGGCACACAGTGTGATCAGAGTTTGCCCTCCTCACCCCTTTTCTCTCTCCCCCCCCCCCCCACACCCCGTTAGAGACCCCTTCACCCAGCGCCCGGCGGAGCTTCCCTCCATCCTTCTGGGACAGCAACTACTCCTCGCCACAGAGCCGCTCGCACTGCGAGACGGCGGCGCTCTCCTATTCCATGGACCCGTACGCGTCAGGGCTCCACCCGGGCCTGCCTCACCCGCACGCACACCCGCACCCGCACGCTCACCCTCACTCCCACCCGCACCCCCCCGAGGGCTGGGGGTATCCCCAAGCGCAGGCCTACGGGCCGCCGAGGCCCCTCCACGAACTTTACTCTCCCTCGCCGTTGGAGCCTCACTACGGGCCCCTGCTGATGCCGGCGGTGAGGCCGCCGCACCTGGCCACCCTGCCCAGCCACTACGAGGTGAGCAAGCTGGAAGCTCCCGCCTCCTGGCCCGGCCTGCTCCCGCCGGGAGACATGAGCCAGACGCTGGCGCTCAACATGGACGCAGGTATGCACTCGACTCTGTGGAGCTTTTCGAAGTAGTATCTGCAAAGTTAGAGGGCAGTTTGTCACTGGAGTGTCGGTACAGCTCATCCCAAAGTAAAGGGTTAAAAAGACGTCCAGAAGTCTTACATTTTTTTGTTGGACTCGTGAAGATGATATTGAATCATTTTCTTTGGGGCAGTTTTAAAACCAAGAGAATAAAATAATGGGAACCATCTCACTGCATTTACGTTGCGCTCTCGAGCAGCGGACTGTTACACGCACTCCAGTCCAGGTGGTGGCAGTAACGCACCCACCAGCTGACAAACGCGTCCCAAACGTTGACAGAAAATTTTGAGTGGCATCGAAAACGTTAGATTGAACTCATCCAAAGCTGCAGGAACCCGAGGAAAGGCACAGTTTGTAAGATTTGGAGACATCTAGAGGTCACCCCAACCTTCCCCTACATCCAGGTTGGAGAACCTATTGCAGACTTCACTCATAATACAAATTGTGAGGGTGTTTGGTTTGTCCATTCTGGGCAACTGTAAAAAAAAATAAAAAAATAAAAAAAATAAATGGCACCCTTTGCTGAGAGGAGCAGCTCCGGACGTAAATACAGCACTCATAAAAACAATAACAGGATTATTTCATGTAAACCCGTAATCTTGCGTGCTGTGCCTTTGGAAATTTACTCTGCATTTACAAAAACGACAACATGTCTCTCTGCGCTGGGACTAACCCGAAACGCCACAGTTTCCTTTTGACACTTTAAACTGCACCCACACGTCACCCCCGGGCTCACACCTGTATTTACAGCCTCTAATCAGCCACAGAGTGAAGCGCAACACGTGACGACCATCCACACGCCTGCAAACACACTCGCGTCTGCATCAACCTCCAGCCCCCGTCGCACAGTTCCCTCTTTAGCCGGCGGATGAACACTCGTGTGGTCCTGAACAGGCGCCCGGCCACCGACACTCCCGTGCGCACAGACACAAACACACACAATGCAACGCAACACACAATCACCACACCGG
>JAFBJT010111935.1:29739-48046 GCA_016785325.1 Chascanopsetta lugubris | reverse complement strand
CCCCCCCCCCCCCCAGTAGGGAGTTTCCAGCTGCTGCTGCTGCTGCGCTCCTTAAAGAAGCCGTCTAAACCCCAAGGACAACCTCAACAAGCTCCATGAACACACACAAATCCACACACACACTCGCCCTTTGGTTTGTAACTTAATATTGTAAGCGATACCCATTTTACTACAGTAAGGGGCAAGAGAACATGTTATGAGTCATAACTCAATATCAATTCTGAGGTCGGATGATCAAAAAACAATACAATAAGACTAATGTGCAGAATTACAGAATCCCTTCAGGCTCTGTACAGGAAATCCCATCAAACGTAGACCATCACACCTCTGCTGCAATAAAACGAGGCATTTTTGGATAATACTCAACCTCATCTGATGAAATGACATAGCCCAGAAATAGCCATGTTCACCATGTTCCACTATCAAGGAGAAATAGGGCTATTCACTCCAAAAAGAACATACTGGAGGGAGAGAGAGGTGGATGTGTGGGTCAGAAGTGGTGCAGACAAAGTCTGAAGGATTCATAAAAAAGACACTGTCACTGTGAATGAGATAGAATGGGGCCTCAAAATTGGAACTACATTCATTCCATGAAGTTGTTTAAATTTCAAACAGTTTGAATTTTAAAGCATTTTCCCATAAGAAATAAATGAAAGGGATTTAATTGGTTCCCAAAA
The DNA here is from genome assembly GCA_016785325.1 of Chascanopsetta lugubris. NCBI lineage: Eukaryota > Metazoa > Chordata > Actinopteri > Pleuronectiformes > Bothidae > Chascanopsetta > Chascanopsetta lugubris. Next base: position 47,369 of record JAFBJT010111935.1, on the reverse strand, counting down.
CGCCCCAGACCACACATTTAAAAACTTCACAGTCTAAATGAATGCTGGTAAATTGCCTAATTAATACATCATATAATGAAAATGCACAATACCGACAATTCCATTATATTATAATAATAAAGGCAATAAAAAGCATACATTTAAGTTAATTACCTAGGCGCAGGGTTTATTTTACAAAGGGGCAACAGCAACCCAGATTGTACCAGGGGCCAAACAAACTTTGTTAAATCAACACATCTTGTCATTATAGATGAAATGATTGAAAACATGCAATGGGCTCTTTGTTAATATCCATCCACCCAACACAACACATCACACAAAGCCCAAAGCGCCCATAATCCACTGCCCCAAAGCATGCTGGGAAAGCTGTGTCTGCTGGATGTTATCTAGAATCAACCACCACTGCTTTCGGTCTGATTGGTAACAGATGGTCGCGATCGGACCGGTCTTCTCGCCACATACATTTGGAAGGGAGAAATATTACATTGAATAATAATATATCACTTATGGGATGCAAAATTGATCTTATTTACATTTTAGAGAGCATTTGGTGCTTGCGGTGTCTGTCGAGAAAAATTCTGGCCCTTGGATCAACAGTATCTATCTATTCATCTAACACTTATTATCGTAAGAGTTATTCCAAACACCATCTTATCAAGAAACTAAAATGCAGTGTTACACACTGATTTGATCCCCTCCCACTCCACCTGCACTGCTCCTGTGATGTCGACATAAAGCATGACCGAAACAGACACAGTGAACAGAGGCATTTCAAAATAAAAGCATCTTTTGGCTGATCCAATCTAATTTAATTTGTCTGTTTCAGAAAAGAATTGACTATGGCGGAAAAAATGCTCGAAAATATAAATAAAAAATATTGTTTGGAATCAAAGTGGTTGGACATTTGGGGCGTTCAAGTTTTGAGGCTCCACTGTTTTGGAGACTTTTTCTTTCTCCAGCTCTTTTCACTCGATTCCAGGGGGTCACGCCGGGACACACACGGAAACAAACGATCGGCTGGTCCCACATTCTTTTGAACACCTGTCGTTACAGCTTCAATATGTCAGGAAGAGACTCATCGGGTGGAGCAGAGAAAGGATGATGGAGAGGAAAAAGGAGGAATAGAGTGAATGAAAAGGGAAATGAGTTCAAGAGAGCAGGTGAGGGAGAAACAAAGAAGTGAGGCCTTTGAGCGGCGACAGCCAGAAGTGAATTACGAAACAACGGAGTGAACGGAGGGGGAGACGAAGTGAGGTGAAAGGGAAATTGGGGAGAGAATTTAAACAAGATGTTAAAAGAGGAAAGTGGAGATGGAGGGAGAGGTGAGAGGTGATGGGGGGACGCGGTGCTGCAACATCTGGTGGTGACGAAGAGAGATGACTAAGGGGGTTAAGAAAGCGCAGGGAGTCGTTGAAATGAATGAAAGAGGGAGGCAGGTGTTGGAGACAGGGGACTTGAAAAAGGATTGAAAGATGTGCGCAGGCGTGTGTTATTCAATAGTTTGTCATCAATACATTCCATTCAAAGAACAGACTTACAATAGAACCTCAAAACGAATAAACGAGATGGTAGATGGGTCGATACTTTCCCACCCCAGCACGAAGGTGTACTTATTATAGTATGCTATAACTAGGCCATGGACTACTATTCATTTTAAATTAGGAATTGTGCATGTTTAAATGAGTGGCCAGGGGTATGCTTGGAGGTCTGGGGACCAATTATGTCACTTGACATTATTTCGTATGGGAAAAAATGCTTTGAAATGCAAACCTTTATTGAAACAACCTTATGAAACAAATTAAGTTTGAGTTTTGAGATTCCCTAAAGAGGGAGGAGTCACCTTCCCTTCTTCATACTATCAGACACACAATCAAAACATGGTGGATATGGAGACTGCCATCTTGTATTTAGAGACCTGAGCAGTGATGATCAGGAGAACTGAACATGGAAGGAAGTTATTCTCGAAGTTCTGGTTCCCTTGTTTCAAAGTCAGTGTTGTTTTCAAAGTGGCTGTGAAATAAGACCTGTGGTTCACACAGGAGACTCCAACATTCTGTCACACAATAATGATGCTTTTATGACCCGCAAAATGTTGCTGCTAATAAGCAACCCAACACGTTAATAGCCTGCAGGGGACATTGATGAGTTTGACATGACTCATCAAAAAATCAATTTCCAGAACTCATGTTGCTTATCTTTCCACACACAGCTGGAACAGCTGTGCTTTCTTCTGACTTCACTACCCCGACAGTAGAATTCAGAGAATTTGGTCTCTCGCTGAAGACACGAATAAAACAGGTCACAAGTGCCTTACTTCATGTAAGGTCAAGTATGTAGAATTTAGCTACATCTTGTGGTGAAGTTACATGGTGCAACTAAATACCCCTCTCTCCAGCCTATCCTTCCATTCATGGAAGAGGAAAAGCCTTCAGTTTGTCAGGATCACTGATGCAAGAGCAGATTTGGATGACAAACAGATGAGCATGTAATGAATGAGCATGTGTACATATGAAGTGCATACTGGAGGAAAGGCAAATATTACTTGATGGCAGTTAATAACAAACAAGGTTGTTCACAAGGACATGTCATCAATAAAATAACAGTGGTATTGAGTGTGTGTGTGTGTGTGTGTATGTGTGTGTGTGTGTGTGTGAGTGAGTGTGTGAGTGTGTGTGTGTGTGTAATAGAGCTTTTTTATTTAGCTTTGGTAATTCTGTTTGTAAGTAAGTAGTGGTGAGTCGTAGTAGGGGTAGTAGGTAGTTTGATCATGTTTGATTAGTTTGTAGATTGCAGCACTTACCCCTGACTACAATGAATCCATTTTACACTCTGAAAAATGTATTAAGGGTGCAGAGTGTAAGATTTGGTGACATCTAGAGGTGAGGTTGCATGCACCCCCACCCTTCTGAGCATGCAGGAGAACCTATGGTAGAGTCCAGTTGTCACTGAAACTCAGCATGGTGGCCCCTGCAGAGAGGACCCATTCCCATTATTGGGCTCATTTTATTTTAGGTAAATGAAATAAAAAAAACACTTAGGTGATTAAACATTCCCTAAAATGTCCATATGTCATCGTTGTGTAATATTTTGAAAAGTGACAAAAATGAAATCGTACGCACTTTGAGGGGAAGTAACTAATTACATAATATTCAAATGGAAGATGCTAAATGTGGAAATCCGACAAACGTTACAACCGGAGTTAGAAGATCCCCCAGGTCGTTTGTGAATGACTTGCCAGCTACAATAAAGCTAACTCGTGTTGGTTTGTAGCTGTGTATATGTGCATGTTTGTGTGTGTGTGTATGTGTGTGTGTGTGTATGTGTGCGTGTGTGTGTGTGTGTGTGTGTGTGTGTGTGTATGTGTGGAGACACACAGGGAGACGCTGTATGTTAGTTTACTCTCAACTTTCACAACTGTGCCAGGAGTTCAGTGCAGGGCAACACTGTGACAGCTGAGCTTGTGGGGAGGGGAGAACACATGTGCAACTTTTCTATTTGCCCTCACGCACACACGTGCACGTAAGGCTACGTGCACACGAGCAGTAACATGCACAAAATCCATTTTCTCACATGTAAACAAAAGCCCCCCCAAACTTTATCTATGAGCTGCAGCAACCGCTACATAGACAAGACCTCTTTCATGCACACAGGGAAATATACAGGTGCATATGCAAGCGTGCACACACACACACACACACATACACACGCAAACACACACACACTTAAAACACACTCCTAAAACTGTAGTAGCAGAGCGCACTGGTTGGGGTAATGGTCTAGTGAAAAACCATTTCACGGCATAGCGAGCAGAGGAGAGGCAGTGAGGAGAGCGCGCAAATCAAGCAGAAGAGAGAAGGAAGCTGAGGGAGAGAGGGAGAGCGCGCACACACACACACACACACACACACACACACACAGACTTGCAGAGTATCACACACTGTAAGAGGGGCTCATCTCTCTCCTTTGAAAAGACCCTTCAATTTACCCATAAAACACACCACGCCATCACTTTCAGCACAGTCTCCCTCTCTCTCTCTCTCTCTCTCTCTCTCCCTCATCCCATCCTCGACACACACATGCACACACACACCAACTCAATCATCCCAGTCCTTTTACTAAAGCACTTTCAAGGATTTCAAAGGGACTTAGATCGACATGAAGTTTTTGGTAGATGCATACCGACCACCACCTCAATGGGACCACTTAGTCCCAATGTGAAGCCGCTCTTTTTATCTCCTCTCTCCAACACTTTTTGTCTTCCTCTAAACCGGCGATTCTCAACTGGTGGGTCGCGACCCAAAAGGGGGTCGCAGACCCGTTTCCAGTGGGTCGCGAGCCTTTGACAATCACGGAAGAATTTAGAAAAAAAATCCTGTGCTTTCATTTTGAAGAGGATTTTTGTGTGCGTCGGAGTGCTATTTATTCTCACTCCTTAACAGTAGGTGGCGATGATGCCCTGGAATGCAAATAGACAACTGCCATTTCACAGATAGACGAAAATCTGCAGTTTGTAGAGGATGAAATCAATGAAGGCCGAAATAGAAAAGTGTCATCTCAGTCAGCTCCCTCCCTCATGAGGGGGAGATTTCTCTCTTTTACAACTATCTCTCTTCCTTCTTCCATACAATGTCTTGCTTTCAATTCTGGTGTCCTTCTCTCCTCGTGTACATTGATAAAAAATGATTCCCCTCCCCCTCTCTGCTGTAAGCACCACCACCACCACCGTCACACAGCTTCCCATCCCCGCAGAAATGGATGAATAAGGGGAGGCTGGTTTTTAATTCTCTATCAGACATATCACTCAGCTCAGCCAGCACTTAGAGCTGACTCAATTAAAACACAGCTCTGAAGAGGCTGCGCTCCCTCTGTGTGTGTGTGTGTGTGTGTGTGTGTGTGTGTGTGTGTGTGTGTGTGTGTGTGTGCACATTTGCAGATGTGAGTATTTGGACGAGAGCCACCTGATAAAGTCTGAGACGGCAAATCGCAGAAGACAGAATACCGCAAGAATTCAAGTGATGCCGTGCATGTTACAATAATGCTGGTGTCTGTGGTGAATTCACACACTAGAAATGTGGCTATAAATATTTTATGGCTCATTCTTGGAACACATTAACATCTGGTTTGTTTGCTCCACTTTGTCCAGAGATGAAACATGGTGAAGATAAATGTTCATCTTGCATAATCCTGATGAGGGGGTGGAACCTTTTGCTATTAAATGGACTTTGACGGCTGCTTCAGGCTAATCTTGGTGAATACTTCACCCTATGCAGGCATTCTCTTCGTGCACACTCAGGCAGAACAAAAGACGAGGCCATGCAGACACAGCCAAGATACTTAATCAGACCCTCCTCGCACACCCACATTTATGATGCACCAAACTCAACAAAGTTTTATTAGTTGGGTAATGCGAGTCTGGAGTGAGGACGAAAAAGCTGTAACACCTGTCCACTGTGTTTGTATTGAGCTATGCTTCAGTCTGGCATGAATTAGAAAGAAATCCAACAACTGTTTTCATACCACAAGTGGATTTCTTTCTTTCTCTTTTTCCTTTTCAAATTCTTCCATTTTATTTCGATTGAAAAACAAATACAGGGCTTCTTTCTCGTTTTTCTTTTTTGCATAAACACAAGAGGGGGACACGTTAGTTAAATTAAATTTGAAAGAGGGTGAGCAGAAAAATGAGGTAAAATAAAAAAATACATAAGAAAAAAAAAGAAATGCCCTTCTCCAACAACACAACACAAATTCCATTTCTAAACTCATCCAACCTTAAGACCACCAAAACCCCATTTCTGGCCACCTTGCAGTGAGTTGTGATCTAACTTCATGTCACTCGAGCAGTAAAAACAAGACGCCAGAGAAAAACAAGCTCATTCACCCTGTTCCCTCTCCACCACCCATCCATGCATATGCCCCCTCCATTCATTCACCCCTGCCCTCAACCCTCCACATCACCCCAGTATTTATTCTTTGTTTCTCTCAAGAACTCTCCATCTGTTCACTGTATACCATCCTTCCTTCCGTCCATCCATTCATTTATTGTGGAGAAGGCAGTAATTGCAGCTGCTGGTGAAAAGCCATCCATTTCCTCCAGCTAATTACTACAGCCTCTTGACAAAGTAGCTCAAAAGTAGAGAGTCGACAAGAACATGCTAATTCACATTCATATACGATTTCACCTCTGCCCACAAACAGACACACATGACACAATACTAATGAGGACCTTGCATAGCTCATTATGATTCTGATGGCATCGTGTGGCGAGATGGATGTTCTGCCAAAGTCAACTGCTGAATGACTTGTCCATTGCTCCATTTGGACGTATACAATACAAATCGCCATCTGCATCACTGGCTGATCCACGGTTTCTCGATATCTGGTGAGTCAAAGGGGCATTATCTTTTGCTCTTCGGTGGATGCCATTGCCTTATCATGTAGATTTGGGTACATTCAAAGCTTGTATCTATGTATATACAGACCTCAGAATAAATACAGTCAATAATATACTATACTTTGTACATTACAGACGAAGTAAGTGGTCAGTTCCTTAGAAGTGGAACCAATGGGGGTCTAAGCTTGTATGAGGGTTTATTGTTATTGGACACATACGTACATATGTGTTGTGCTATCAATAGATTCTGATAGGTCGATGCTCACAGTTCACATATTATCCTTAGCGGTGGTAAATATGATGAAATCTGACTCAACCTATCGCGAGTTGCAAGTGTGACTGTTGACTGGAAATAATCCCATCATTGTGATTTAGTTTGCGTTCAACAACCATAACACAGCAAACCAGCTGTCCCACTGTCGTCCACGCTGACGAGTGAATACCAAGGCCTCCATTCCAGCAAGCTCCCGCCACGGCTCCAAGCACTATTCTAATTCCCTTAAGACAGTTGGTGTTTGATGTCATCCATGCGCCTTCGTTGAGGCTGAACATTTACCTTGGTTTGCATGAAATGTCGCAAACAGCCTGTGCAGCAGTCATACGTTATCACACGAAGAACAGACACCGACGATATAACACATCACCATCACACAACGCGGCAGCACAGACCCAACTCGAACATGACTCATTATCCAATGCCGACACAACCTGTCAGAATCTGATGGCCGCATCTGCTCCACTGCTCTGGCTAAACTGTCCCAGTGGTTCTAGCCGTTGTACGATGATAAGTTAACCGTGTCCAAACTATGACTTGACAAGGAGCGACACATGTTAAAAATGTTGTCCTTTGATAATCCATTGTTGGACAGGGAGATGCTCCTCTGACAAAATAGTAGTCATCCTTACTGTGTTTCCACATTGAAAAGAGGATTTATAACACATTTAATGAGATAAGATAAAATTTCAATTACACATTTCCTCCTTCATTCATCTCAGAGGCGATAAAAAAAATAGGTTTATGTGGGTGGTGTGTGAGTGCACTGTGGGCTGGACGCTGACGTGTCACAGCGACAAGTCTCAGCACCTGCGCGGGCCCCGGCACACGAGTCGCTGAGTCATTGCCATTGATCAAGCGTCCCAGAGGATCTCTGCAGACATAAACCATTCTGGTCGTCCTGTGTGGCTGGATTGTAAAATCTCCCCCCGGCCCTGCTGAGACGCATGGCTGCAGCAATACAGAGACACCGTGATGGACAACGGAGGTGAGTGGGCAGAATAAAGCAGGGGAAGATAGTGAACGAAATATCGTGAGGATATTTGCTTGTTTGTCTGCCACAGCAAAGACGCCGCAAAGATCTTTACTCACAAACCCTCGTCCTAGCGAAATGTCAGCAAAGCACTAGAATAAAGGGCTAAGAATTAAGACTGAAGCACAGTTAAATGTCACAGTGCTGTTGAGCCTCTGGTACAATTAAGACCACAGAAGGTCAATTTCCCCCAAAGCGCGCGGCTCAGAGACTCTCCCGAGAACACAGCGATTAATACCGCTTCATGCAAAGCATATCCTGTTTATTTAGAGTGGGTCTGTGTGGGAGCGGACGGGCCTGCATATTAAGGTAGGGTGCGTGTGTCTTAATCATATCAGTGTGTAGACCCATCAATCGAATTCATTCTTCGTTTAAAATGGCATTTAAAAGTTATCCAGGATGCAGCACGGCAGCAAACTTATAGGAGGCACGAGACAGACACACGCACGCAAGCACACACACACACACACAGTAATGTAAAAAAGAAAACAGCGGTTGGATGCACACCACAACATCTGCCCGACAGGCTCACCTTTGTTAAACATACACTCTACTATAGTGTATGTTTAACACAGGTGAGCCTGAAGCCCAGTTAAACCTCAAGTGGGCCGGACCAGTACAATCAGAGCATTACACACTTCATCAACCTTTCACTCACTCTCACACATATCGACAAACTCACCAATTCCAAGTGGCACAGGGCTCCCCTAGTGTCCCGACATAGTACATGCAGGATAATAAACCAACATCTCAATGTCATGTCATCTTCAACCGCTTATCCAGGCCTGTTCTGGCCTGTGGGCCGCATGTTTGACACCCCTGCACTATGGAGAATGGAGCCAATTAGAACATTTAAAAAAAATCTCAGTGTTTATATGACTTATTGTGTTTTAATCACATTGATTTTCTTTTTCCTGACTGTAGTACAAGTATATAAGGTTCACTTGTCACTGGGCAATCACATCTGAGATGTCTGTGGTTTGCCCAATGCAATGGCACATGGGTGGCCCCTGTGACCCAATATCGGAGAAGCAGCAGATGATAAAAAAAAAAGAAGAGGCTGAATTCTGAAAAATGCATACAATTATCAAAAATAATTGTGATATTAAAAACCATCAAAAATAATTGCACTTGAAGTTATCGTATGAATCTTCTTTTTCTCTTTGCCCTCTGCTTTGTTGTTATTATTCACCTAATGGGGACAAGAGGAGATCCGATTCAACTTCTGGTCAAATATCATCACTTGATCCTCTGTGGTTCCCACGGACCTGATTTAATTTCTACTGGGAATAGAAGTGCATGTGCATGTGAAGTGAGCTCCCTTCTAACATGCAACAAGGTCACGCACAGAGTCAAAAGCAAGTTCTTGGGAGAATTGCATTGCATGCACCTTGTTAGTATCCACCCAAGTGCAAGTGAACATCTGTTTGTAGATGGTAACACATTTATAAACAAACGCATGCTGGAGAACCTAAAGTAGATTTCAGTCTAAAGATGTTTCATACGTCCACTTTTACTCCTGTAAAAACATGGCGGCCCCCGTAGAGAGGGCCCACCTCCTCATGTAAATATACCTTTATGGGCTCATTTAAGTTTTTAAGCGACAAAAAATGACCGAAATCTCACACACTACACCTTTAAGATTTATTATTATGTTATTACTGAAAGAGTTCAAATTTGGTTGGCATCATTATGGAACTATGGCAGGATGAATTAGAACGTTAAATGCGTTTGATGGCCACCCAGAGCACTTTACAGAACAGTTTCATATCAAAAAAAGTGCAATATAAAGGTGAACACATGACCTTGATCTTGATCAAAATCCCACGTCTCCTCTCACACATCTGTCTGGGTGTTTTGCTTTACTTTGAGACCATAATACGTTAAAGCCGGCTTGGAAAGGGACAGACACTGCCTCTGGCTGTTTAGTCTGCACCAGTGTTCAACTGAAGGTTTGCACACCATCCAGAATATACCTCACTAGAGGGGCCAAACCCCCCAGTTTATTTGAAGTAGTTGGAAACAAGTTAGGTGTGAAAACACCTCTGAATGTTTTCCTTTGAGCAAGGACTAAGTTTTTGTCCCTAGATGGGAAAGTATTCCACATTATGGGAATGTGTTAACAAGCCGTGTTCCTGAACACTGAAATATGATCTTCCTGTAGCTATTTCAGTTCGAGTGTGTTTATTTTATATACACGTATATATTTTTAGGAATAGCCAGTGAGCAAAGAAGGGGATTTAAATGAAAGAGAGAGAGGGAAAGAGAGAGAGAGAGAGAGGGAGAGAGAGAGAGAGAGAGAGAGATGGGAAACAGAGAATGTGGTGTTAGAGGGAGCGAGAGGGAGATGGGGATAAATAAACGATAGTAAGGAGGAAGGTAAGGCGATAGCAGAGAGGCTCGGATTATTCTCCGCTGCAAAGCTGTTGGAGAAACACACACACACACACACACATACACACACACACACACACGCACAGAAACGCGTGTGCTCACTATATATTCAGGAAGCATTTTTGCACTGACATAGACGAAATGTGTATTGAGCAGTTTAGAAAATAAAATTAAAACATGTAACAGCCACAAAATCATATAATGTATATATATATCAAACCCAACACACACACACACACACACACACACACACACAAACACTCATCCAATCCTTAGTGTTCTTAACAGTTAAGCCTGTCCTTGAAAGTGCAAGGTGGGGAGTTGATAAGACAGAGAAGGGAGAGCGAGAGAGAGAGAGAGAGAGAGAGAGAGAGAGCGACAGAGAGAGAGAGTAAGAGAGAGAGTGGGGGGTGATGGTGGCATAGTCACTGGGACAGAGAGCTGGATGGGGAGAGATAGAAAAAAAGTGAAGCCAGATAATTTGGTTACCTCTAAGCCCCGTTCTTGCCACCACCCTGATAGTACATCCCTCTCTCTCCCTCTCTCTCTCTCCCTCTACCCTCCCACCCTCCCACTCCTCATCTAACTCCGTCTCTCCAGCCCAAACTTCTGGACTTAAAAAAGTTCCCCCCTTTTTGAGGATTAAGGGGAACAAAGAAAGGTGAAATCCAAGGAAGACGAAAAAGGTGGAAGAGAGCGAGAAGGAAGTGTGTCAAAGTAAAAAAGAACGAGTTGTGGGTTAAAGGCGACACAGTTTCACCTGACAGAGACATATACAGATGAGGATGGAGATGGCGGAGCCGAGTATTTTTTTTTTTTATCATGTTAGTGCAGGAAAACTTCACCGGTTGTGATTTTATATATTTGTGAATTCTTATTCTTATCTATTTCTCGAAGAGATCTCAGGAGCAGGACTTAGCATAAGCACATAAGAGCAGGATGGCCACATTTTTACTGTGAGGGAGAAGGAATATATATATATATATATATATATATATATATATATATATATATATATGAGAGAGAGAGAGATAGAGAGTGAGAGCGATCTATATATCGATATATATCCACACACACATGCATATTTTACATTTCGGATCCGAGTGTGTGTGATTGTGTGACGGTGGGAGCAGGTGGCCACAGAGGCAGGTTAGATGGAGCACTGATGGGATGAAAGTGACACTCTCTCTCTGCCGCCCTCACACAAGCGCGTCCTCCCTCCAATGATTGGCTCCAGTCAGGAGGTGCAGTGGCGGTCGGAGTGTCTTTTCACCGTTTTCCACATGTTGCCAATATTTCTTATGCCTTCTAATCTTACAAAAGTCTTGACCTCCTCTCTCCCATTGTCTCCTCTGTCACACTATTCCAGTCCCGACATGTCCTCAGCTTGTTCGCCCTGTTCGTCATATCACTCCTTCCTTTTTCCTTTGGTCTCGTTCCTTTCCGCCATTCCAACCCTCCCAGCACCAGAGCAAACCACTGGATGCATTAATAGCTGTTTTCAACTTGCTGGTATTTTATTCAATGACAAAAGAGAGAAGAGCAGAAGACGATCCAGGAATCTGGGATGTTAGTCAGTTTGTCAAATTAAAGGCACAGTGTGTACGACTTCAATCATCTTTATCACTTCTAAAAATATTACAAAACAATTACATACTGACATGTGCATTCATTTATATGTGATATGTGATATATGTGTTATATATTCGTTTACATGTGTTAATGTGTATTTTTACATGAGGAGGGGTCGTCTCCTCTATCTATGAAAAAACATGTTTTACAGTCATTAAAGCGGACGTACTAAACATCTGGTGAGCTTTAATGACAACTGAGGTCTACGATCGCTTCTCCTTCATGCTCAGAAGGGTGAGGGTGAGGCGATGGATACAACATGTGACTTCACCTCTAGATGTCACCAAATCTTACACATTGCATCTTTAACAATATGATGAGATACATTATGAAATAAAACTGATGCTGTGTTCAAGAATATCCTAAGGCACCTCGTGTGTGCAAGGTTGTTTTTTCATGTTGCTACAAGTTGTACGTGCTCTGCATGACCGTGCACAAGTGAAAGGATGAGAGACACTGGGCACTGGAAAAAAACTGCACTAAGAAGTGTGGAAAATTGAGGCAATGTGTGCTTTAGTGCTGGATGCCATGCTCCTGGAGAGAGACGAGAATGTACTTGCTGCGCTGGCTTTTTCATGGCAGAGTGAACCGAAATTCATGTACACATGTACAGACACACAATGCCAAAGGTGACTTTGGAAGTGGACAGAGATGGTTAGAAATATGCAAAACCACAAGCAGTTAGAGCTCAAGACCTGTCTGAATTACACAGTGACAATTCTCTTTTTTAGTGTTTTCAAGAAATGTAGGAACACATATTTTAATCATGATTGTCAACTGATTACTGGCTGCAGATTAAAGGTGCAGTGTGTGTGTTTTCGGTCATTTTTGTCACATCTAAAAATCTTACAAAACAAGTATATACCAGCATCTAATCACCCAAGAGTTTAATTTCTCTCCATTAGCCTTAAATGAGCCCATTATTGTATATCTACATGAGGAGCGGGCCCTCTCTATTGGGGCGGCCATGTTTTTACAGTAGTAAAAGTGGACATACAACATTTATAGTTTTAATGACCACCAAAGTCTACCAATAGGTTCTCCTGCATGCTCAGAAAGGTGAGGGTGAGGTGACAACATGCAACTTCACCATTAAATGTCATCAAATCTTACACACTGTACCTTTAAGTCATTGATGTTAGTAAATAGGAGATGGATCAACCTAACTAGATCTTTTCTGTCATTTAAACAATTTCCATTGCATTGATGAATGTCCAAGTGTGATTGTTAACATGTGTTTATTTAAATGTATTGTTCTAGGTCATTCAAATGAAACTGTATTAAATAATAAATATAAATAACTGTGGTCTTACAACCACAGAGCCATCTCCAGATCATCATTGAGAGGGCTGTGGCACTGTGTAATGTTTTAAGCTCAAGATGGCAACATGAAGACCATTCGGGATCAATTATGGGAGAATATGGAGATGCATTGCTCAGTCTATGCATTGTGCTCCCACACTAGAAAATCTCCTGCTGATGTACACACAAGAAACATCTAAAGAATCCACAGAGATGAGAAAAAAGTGACCAGTTTTCAATTTGTCTGAAAGCTCTGACTTGGCTGAAGGGTCAGATATTACCTTCTCTACAAGGGTGAGCGGTGTCATCTATCACATTCGCTCTTCGAAATAGAGATGGAAGTGTTCTTGCAGACACAAGCAGTCTGCTGTGGATTGGTCAGGATGTGGATTTAGCTTGAGCCCAGGTGGGCTTTATAGAGCAGGGAGGGGGGATGTGCAGAGGAGGAGGACTGAATTAGAGAAACCGGGATGGATGGGAAAGAATGAGAAATGTAAGGGGAGAGCAAGACGGAGATTAGGAACCCTCAGAAAGGCAGTCACTTAATTTCCTGGCTTACCTGGCTATGATTATCTCCTGGGTGGGAATGGGACGTTTGATGTCCTGGGACCAGACTAATCCGTGGTGACTAACCTCAACCTCTCATTTCCTCGGGATTAGCTCACTCTGCTACTTAATAAAAAGTTGAAGGTGGGGTGATATTAACCTACAGTGAAGGAGAGAAAGGGACTCCAATTGTGTCTGTCTCTCTCTCTGACTGTCGAGCCGGTCCTCAAATTAAAAACTCTGAACATTCATCACTTGTTCAAACATTCTAAACCACCCATGTCTATGTTTCCTATCACGAACCGCTTGTAATTTGTGAATAATGAATGAATTTCTCTCAGAAGCAAATGTCGGAGTAGTGTAGTCGCATTTGTCTTTGAGCCAGTAAACCTCACATGTGGAGGACTGGGTTGTGATTTTAACTATTCATTTTTCTTACAATTACATCTTTAAATCATGTCCACAATTTCCTCTTGAATCAGGTTTAAAAACAGAACATTTTAATAACCTGATTCTTTATTATCATCAAAAATCTGAATGTTGCAGCAAACAATGTTTTTCATTCAACGGTGCACGGTGTAAGATTCGGGTCATTTTTCTCGCTTCTATATAGAGGCCACGTTTGTACAGTAGCCCAGTGTGGACATACTAAACATCTTTACAGTTATGATGACGACTGAGGTCTACCACAGGTTCTCTGCATGCGTGGAAAGGTGAGGGGGAGGTGATGGACTGCACCTTTAAGTAATTCAACCACTGGGTGCTCCAAAAAAACCTCACTGTCAACCTGTTTTCGATCTAGCTGTCTTGTGTCTTTATCAGTATACTAACTGAAAAGCACTGTATCTCTCCACTGAGTGGCAAACTTAAGCAACATAAGTGAACAGACTGTCGCTGAACTGGAATGTGGAATAGGACAGAGAGGAACACATCACAATCTAGTGCTGATCAATGTGCTTTAATTGGAAGATGGAGTATTTTTTCGACGTTGTAAAGGCAGATTACTGCGTCTTGATGGTGAAAAACAAGGCATACTCAGAGGACTGATATTACATATAGGGGTGTGTCCAATAATGTGCCGATCAAATTCTCACATTTCAAGGCACAGTGTGTAAGATTCAGTGACATCCACTGGTAAAGTTGGGTATTTCATTCATCAGCTCAACCTTCCCTATGGCGACCCTCGGTTGTCATTACAGCTCCAAATATGTTTAGTACATCCACTCGGGACTATTGTAAAAACATGGCGGCCCCCCATAGGTTGGACCCGCTCTTGATGCAAATATACATTAAAGGGCTCATTTTAAGGTAATGTAAAAAGCAAGTCAAACATTGTGGTGATTAATCATTCCTAAAAATGTGTGAATATAACTGTTTTGTGATTCTATTTGAATGGATGGAAGGGACAAAAAGGTACTGAAAACTTAGGCACTGCACCTTTAAAAGTATCTTCATAAGGGGCCGGTTGGTCGTTTGGCACTACACTTGTTGATTACAAGTGCAAATAAATGTTATTTAGAACAGCAAAATCATTATCTAACCACTAGTGCACACACACACACGCACACACACACACACACACACACACACACACACACACACACACACACTTGGTAACTAGTTGGCTGTGACCTCTTGCCAACTGGGTCTGCTAAACTGCTGAAGCTTCCAGTGACATGGAGTCTCAAACGCTCGGGGACCTGATGATGGAGGGTTATTTGCAAATACACACAAGGACTTGCAAGTCCCTCATTACGCACTTTAACATCTCTGAAAAGCTGCAAATTGACTGACAATTTCTCCAAAAAGCTTTTTGCCAAATTATGTTCATCATGTTTTTTTTTCCTTCTAATTCTTCTTCACACCAGCCTTTCCTCAAGAGGGATGGCCTGAAGTGTTGCCAGGTTACCTACCAATCTGACCAATGACATGTCACTTGACCCATCTCTCGGCCAATGTCCTTCCTCCAACAACCGGCTGGGCCCCAGCTGGCCAATTAGCTCACCTCTTAGTGTGGAGCCCGGCCAATGAAAAGCCCTGGGAGACTTCTGTTCATCTGAACTCACAGATGGGAGGACAGAGAGGGAGACGGAGAGCGGTTTGTAAATGTGTGTGTGTGTGTGTGTGTGTGTGTGTGTGTGTGTGTGAGAGAGAGAGAGAGAGAGAGAGAGCGACTTGGCCTGAATTGCCAAACACTATTGAGACATCTTGACTAAAGAGGCTGGCTAGTTTTGAGTTAGCAGTTGGAGGCATATCTCTCCATTTCAAAGCAACCAATGGGAGATGGGTAGAGGACATGAAAGGAAACCGAATTCGCAAACCTGCCAGATTTAACACCACTTAAGGTTTACTTTGCAATGTTGGATGTCTAATATAAAACCAGATACATTTTTAATGGTAAGGATTTTCAACTAATACTTTTTCCCCATCTCAGACTGTACATAAAAATGGATGTAGCCTCCGTGACGTCACCCGTTGGTTTCTGCAGTGTGCATTTGAAGCAAATTGTGGGCGAGCCGCTTGTCGCCATCTTGCTGAATCCTAACCTCTCATAGTTCCCGGCTCATTCAAAAACGGGCACAGAGGCGGAACACACACACAGAGCTGTGAGTGGGCCCGTGGTGCCGTCGCATCACCCGCAGTACGTGCCAAGTCGGCCCAGCTGTCAGTCAACAGGGCACGCCCTCAAATATGCGCAATTTCAAATGTTTATAAAATAATAATAAGTGAGTTGGAATTTTTTTTAACATGGAAGTCCATGGGCATTTACTCCCTTCTGGAGTCATCCCCCAGCGGTTACCATGTGAACTGGACGTTTTTCCACCTCCTTTTGTGCTTCATCTGTCTGCACTGGAGGTTGCCCCTTGGTTCATCTGCATCTAAACATCCTGTTGCTTTGCTTCAATCTCTGTATTTGTTGAGCAAAGACTCGGTTCCACGATGTAACCCCTTCTGTCTGACTTTTATCATGGCTCCATTACACAAGCCCCGACTCAATTTACTTTCTTTTCTTAATCGCTTCCCAGTCGTACTATCTGTGCTTCGCTTTAAAACTAATACAAATCGCCCAGGCAGGCCAGTGACTTCCCGCCCATTAAGCCTAATCTAATCAAAAGCTCTTTCAAGTAAAGTTGGCACACTGTGAAAATTTGAGTATGAAATGCAAAGGCGTAAATATTACTGGGTTGGAGAAAAAATATCAAGTGAGCAGTGTGACGAAAGTGCCACAGAGACGCGGAGCCGGAACTTGAAAAGCTCTCTCTGCCTCACTAGTTGCAGGATGTCTATTCTTTATCACAGAAAACACTGAGTGAAAGTGACTTTCTATCAGTCAGCATTTTGGTCAGCTGTATTGATATGCCACAGTTACATAAGCCCGGACCCTCACTATCTCAACGTGTGACTTGAATTTCCTCTCTATTTCTGCACTGGCTCTCACTGAATCTTGTCCCCAACAGGCTCTCATCTTCTTTCAAGATAACACTTTCCCTGTAGATATTTTTAAGTGACACATTGGGTTTCATCGAAGGGGCATCTCAGTTCATCTATGGGAATGCAAGGGGAAAACAAGTATGTAGTTATTGCAACTCGTGTATTAGTTCCGCAGAACCAAGTCAAAACATTGTGAGATCTTGCACAAGAAGTACATTTGTGTAAATAAATATGACATTGATTTCCTATCCGTGGTTGCATGACAAACAAACGGACACAATTCATGAAAGCATTAGTACAGAGCCTCCTGTGGGTGTTAGACTGTCAGCATTTTCCCCCTTATCTGGCCGTGACAAGTCATGAGAGCCAAAAGCGAAATTCAATCAAACCAAACCACATTAAGTCCCATGACCTGTACCTGAAATAAACTTCTCATTCCCCCAATAATTCTATCAATCAATTCTGAGAACACCATCTTGGTACATTTGGAGGGTTGTTGATCTCAGCTCACGATGGGGAAGTTACAGCACAAACAGTCACATTCCCCTACAGGGAAATCAGTGACATAGCTACATGTAAACAGTTTCATGTCTCACACCTGACAATGATTTGTTTCCACACAATGT
>JAFBJT010111935.1:5898-18313 GCA_016785325.1 Chascanopsetta lugubris | reverse complement strand
TCCAAACACACACCACAAGACAAGTCAAACAGCTTTATCCATCAAGCTGTCAGGATGCTGAACTCCGTACTCACCCTCCCTCCCCCCCTCCCTCAGCCCCCCTCCTCCCCTCTGCGTCCCCCCCCCCCTCGGCCGTACATAAAATTCGCATAACCCGGCTGTCTTGTTTTGTGCATTGACCCCCACCTCACTTTTTGACGACCTGTTGCTGCTACATACCGTGCTGCTGTCTCTTTCGCACAACACATTTTACTTTCCAAGTTACTGCATCGCGTGTACTTTGGTCTGGGTCATCGTGTCGCGCCTTTAAGTTTATTGTATCTGCACTGAAGATATAAGAGTTGAGAAAGGGTATTTCCATTTTTCTGGATGTCCTGCATATTGTGGAACTGAAATAAAATCTTTTACTCCTTCAATCCTTAAAATGAAAATAAGCGAGATGCCCCCCACACAGTTGCACATACTGACATGTTCATGAATTTATAATTACTTAAATGTTTTATTTTTTCCATTACCCTTAAATGAGCCCATTTGATATATACCTATATAAGGAGCGGGTCCTCTCTATGGGAGCCACCAGAGAGGTTATGGATGCAACATGCAACTTTACCTCTAGATGTCACCACATCTTACACATACCTTTAACATAGGAGTGTTTGGGGACTTACTCCCTTTTGGAGTCAGCCCCCAGTGGTTGCCCTATGAACTGCAATTTTTTGCACATGAGAAAACAAGAGTCTAGCGGAGCTTCTACTCGCATGAGTGTGAGAATATACCTGGACTTACCCTCATGATAGACCGACGAGTTGGAGCTCCTACATCAATGAGAATTCTGTTGTTCCAGGGAAATACCCGCATGCCGCCATAATGTCGAGCAGGGACGGACCCTGTGACACTTTTTCACCACAGAACCAAACGTCCTCACCTCCCACACGTGACGCGCATGCATGCGTGTCCACATGTGGGCTTGTGTTTGGATGTTTGTGCCCCAGTTTCCGGACCAAAACAGGAACTTTTTTTGATCGTGTTTGAGGAGGCAGCCGACCACAGGCCGAGCGCAAAGTGAGAGGAGCGTCACCACAGCCTGCCTGGTGAAACGAGAGAGGTCTGAGGCGGCAACAACCGTCACCAGCACCGTGGCTGGAGACCTACCCAATAAGATGGATAACGTGGGTGATGCATAAACACGCTGTATTAGCTCGTCCGTGTGCGTGTGCGAACGCGTCCGTGTTTCTCATGTGGTTTGCAGATGCCCTCTTCTTTGCACTCAACCAAACACAGCCACATGTGCAGATACAAGCTGCTCTTTCCCTCTAAATGGGAGCCACGTCTTTTCTAAGTGTTCTTTTCATTAGATCTCACGCAAATGAAACCAGGACTGATTTGCTGCAGAGGCCACGATGCACCTCTGCTCTCCCAGCAAGCGCACAACGGAGCACAGGGGCCAATAATTCAGGGATTACCCAACTTTTTTTTTTGGTTCTATTAATCCTCAACAATAAAACATGGTGCACTTCTATGACTCATTTATTACTTTATCAGCTCTGGGGTTCACTGTTGAGTAAGGGAGGGTGATGGGTGTGTGTGTGTGGGGTTGGGGGAGGGGGGGGGTATGGAGTGTTATTGTGAGGTGAAGGATAAGTGGGATAGTGAGGTTCCCAGGAAATGAAGATACAGGCAATAGTGGCCTGTGGAGAGACAGAGAGAGAGAGAGAGAGAGAGAGAGAGAGAGAGAGAAAAGAGGATGATAGAGAGAGGGGATGGAGAATGGGAGGAGGAGGGAGCAACAAAATGAAAACCAGATGTGGGCTGAATCTCCAGTATTGTTCCAAACTCGAACCAGCTGGCCGCTCTTGGCTTATCCATCAAAATAAACATTTTCTCGATGGCCATGAGCTACAGGGGCCTGTTAGTCATTAGAAGAGCTTACTTACACCCTGCAGCCTCCTTCTGGCTCCATCACAGCGGCACAGGAATACATTTGAAGGATGCATAGAATAAAAAAAAAGATTTTGAGATTTCGTGAAATGTATAGTCTGTGTTTGTTTGTTCTGCGAGGACCTTCGCTCTTTTGTGGCTCTTCGACCTGAGTTTACTGGCTGGAGGACCAAGCATTCGGAAACAATTACTCTGGAGCCCATGAAGATGAGTCACACACTTGCTTTGTTCTTTTCCCAGCTTTGTTTGCCGCCATTAAAGTTTTCATCAATTTACAAACTCCAGCGATTGCTTTAAAGACTCGGTTCTGCCAAATGAGTCTGTGTGTCGAGGGCCTGCTTTTTGGGCCGGATGCTCGGGAACCTGCTTCCAGTGAAGAGTTCCAGAGCTCAGTCAGTGAACCTCTGATCTCCACGAGCAGATGCAGACGTGGAAGTGAACAGTGAATTGTGTCCTGTTACATTTCTTTGAATCACACATCGTTTTAACACCAAATCTTGGTTAACACACACATCCCCACTTTGACAGGGGAACGTGCAAGTGAGAAGCAGACGTGAGAACATGTGTGGATTAAAGGTGCGGTGTGTAAGATCTGCGCTTGTGGTTAAGTTGCATGTGGCATCCATCACCTCACCCTCACTCTTCGCAGCCTGCAGGAGAACCGATGGAAGACGTCAGTTGTCAATAAAACTCCAAGTAAGTTTAGTATGTCCACTCTGTGCTTCTGTAAAAACATGGTGGCCCCCGTAGTGCAGACCTGCTCCTCATGTAAATATACATTAATGGGCTCATTTGAGAGCAATGGAAATTAACTAAAATGTTTAAAACATCTTAGAGTCATGAAAATGACAGTATGTCATTCTTTTAGAGTATTTTGAAGAAGTGACAAAAATGACCAAAATCTTACAAACTGCACCTTTAATGATCACAGGAGACAGGATGTGTCATATTCACTGGGAGCCGTAAGCAGAATACCACACAGTGTGTGATGTTGTGCAAGATGTTAACAAAGCTAACAAAGACATGGGTCAGGTTATTGTACTTAAAGGATTTGTTGACAAAAGTTGACTGAAAGCTTACACATTGTACCTTTAAAGGTGTGTAAGATTTGGTGACATCTAAAGTGAAGTTGCATGTTGTATCCATCACCTCGCCTTCACCCTTCTGAGCATGCAGGAGAACCTATGGTGTAAAAGATGTTTAGGATGTTCACGATGGGTAACTATAAAAACATGGCGGCCCCCGTAAAGAGGACCCCCTCCCCATGTGAATATACATTAATCAGGTCATTGTAGGGGGGGATGGATAAAAATGACCTCTTTAGGTGATTACAAATCAGTTAAAATGTGCATATGTAATTGTTTTGTCGTATTTTTAGCAGTGACAACAGTGACTGAAATCTTGCACACTGCACCTTTAAGGGGATTTTAATGGTGGGTCCCAAAGCAAGACCACTGTAGAACCACTGATCTATAACCCCCTGTTTTTTTGTTTTTTTTCCAGTCCACATTTGGATAATCACAGCTTTCGAGTGGCTCCCTGTTGTGCCTTTGTTGCTTCTCCTTCCTCCACCTGCGAGGCCTGTGGGTGTGTTCAGAACCAGGTGGTGCAGTCAAAGAGTAAACATCGGTCTTTGTGTGGGTTCTTCTCTCGTTGGCTTTATTGTGGAGGCTTCAGTCATGTTCGCTGTTCACTGCATGAGGGAGGACTGGACTGCTTGAATCCATGCTGACCCACCAGTTGAGAATCACCGTTTTAGACAATAAGAGAAAGCACAAGCACAAGAAAGCAAGTTTGAGATTCACTTTTGCATATTTATTCTGTGCTACTTTGTACAGACAACTTTCTTGTTTGGAATGTCTTGGTTTCGACACATGTTTTCGTGCGTGACGATCCACTTTTTACACATATGTGTTCATTGTTGACTCATTTTCTTGGGGATCAGGTCAGGAATGAAAATAGTTACACATGTAGGTTTCATGTGTCCACATCTGTTGCTTCATGCTGAGTTTAATTTGGGTTGGTCGAGATAGTACAAGTGGTCAAAACAAACCATGAGAAACCATGTCCCATTTATTTCGGGGTAAACCACACTGCCCACAGTTTTCTTAAGTGCCGTTTCTTTGAAAGCTCTCTCTGTGGCGTCTGATTATCCAGGGTGAATGCCACATTGTTTATGGTAAGACACATTTCTGTTTGTCTCTGAGTGGTTTTCGTCATCCGGCTCATTTCAACAAATATTTCTACAAAATGCCAAAGGACTGACTTTGAAGGACTTTGGTGATCATTTGATTTTACCTTTCAGGAGGTTCGGGTTCTGTATGTATTGGTTTTTCTGTCTGCAAGCGTGATCAGGAAATATTTAGTAGCTGACACAAGCCTGATGGGTGAATGAAAATAGTGTTTCGCATTCAATCCTTGCGCAATGTCACCAGGATTAAAAAGAGGTGGAACAGGAAGTATGAAAGGGATCTGCTCAGGGTTGAGACTCTGGTAGAGGTTGAGGATTCTCTGTGTGCTGGAAGGCTCTGCTGGACTCGGTTGAGTTGGAAGCAGGTTACAGTGGACATTTCAACTCTAACAGCCACTGTATGATGGACTGGTTGAGACCAAGGGGCAACCATCGGTGCTGACAGATGAATATACACACAGATAGGAAGTAAAAAACCTTGCAGTTCATAGTGTAACCACTGGGGGCTAACTCCAAAAGTGAGCAAATCCCCCTAGACTCCCATGTTGAAATGTTCAACTTTAGAGGTGAAGGAAACATGTTTGAAGACTGGTACAAAATATAATTCTGGTCACAATCAGTTCCGTTTTTTCCTGTGACAACAGTGTGTTCGGCCTCTTTGCCCGTTTTTGTAATGAACCGGGAACCAGGAGGAGTTAGGATTCTGCAAGATGGCGACAATGGACTCACCCACAATTTGCTTCAAAAGCACTCGGCAGAAACCAACACCGATGTTTGAGACGGATGCAGAATCGATTGATAACAGTGCCCTTTATCGGCTGATCAATAATTGTCAGCGACTGAAAATGGGAGAGTCGTCTTTGCTTGCAACCCTGTAGAGTTTCGTTTTTCAACAACCCTCATTTCTGGATGTATTGTGAAACTGTAGAATGATCAAAACATGACTTTGTGTGGATACAAATAAATGGACTGATCCAGGGCTTTTGCTTGACTTTCTCATTTAGTTTCTGACATATTCCAGTTCATGTACGGTGGTTTGCATGCGTCCAAGTGTCACATTCAGCTAGAACACATTCTGAGAGGTTGGTACAAAATCAAAGCTTATGCATGGGAGCGAAAAAAGGCATTGATACTTGCCGAGTCTGTGAGGCAAAATAAGAAAGAAGGTGAATGTTGAAAATATGTTGTAAAATGTTAATTCAACACTAACGCATTATGTTAGAGCCAAATGATATCATTTCATAAACTCTTGTCGTATAGGAGGAGAAGAAAGAGTGCGAGCTAAGAGAGGATATGGAGGATTTGTCTTCTCTTTTTCCTCATGTCATCAGCAGAGACTTGTGTTTGCCACTGTCCATTGTCCCACTGTCCATATGTTTCCTACCATCAGGCAGCTTGCTGTCTGACAGTGTTGGGTTAATGGGACTGGGATTCACCTCAGTGAATAGACAGGGGCGTACAGTCTGGCCTTGTGCTGTTAGTGTGCAGCGTCCTTCCTTCCTACACTCACCCCATTATACATTATATCTGCGTGTGCTGTTCTATTTCAGCGTCTCGGCGAAGATGAGAAGTGTCCTGTGTGTGTTTCTGTGTTTTGGGTACCGAGTTGACTCCGCTCCACCACTGAGCTGCTGCGGATCCCCCTCGCAGGCTTTACGTGAGCAGCGCCAAGACAAACATCACAGGCTTTGAGACCTGGAGAGGCCATATCCTGCTCAGCCCGGACATTTGTGTGTTTGTGCATGTGGATCAATGAGTGGCGCAGCGTAAAGATGTGCATGTATACACATAGACTGTACATAAACAGTAAGTGTTTGGACATGTGTAAGTGATGAGAGGGACAAAGAGAGGTAACCAGGGGGTGTGCATGTCCGCAGTGATGTCGGGATGTTGAGGCGTCAGACAGAGTTGCTCGAATGGAACACATGAAAGCACAACACACAACGTTAAATGCAAAAGTCACTCCATTAATGCAAAGGTTTCAACACGGCCACAGTTTCAACAGGAATGCAAAAAACACATCACAACCGCAGAAGCTGGGTGACAATTGTCGTATCACAACTACAAATGCTACAAGATGATGGCAACATCCGTAAGACAACCATAAACACCACAACACACAACCGCAAACACCGAAACACAACTCCAAACACTATGATGCAAAAGTACCACTGAGAGTGCAAAAGTACCAACAAACCAAGTTGTGTATGAGGAGGAGAGGCTGGAGGAGGTAGAGGAGGAGAAGCTGGAGATGGAGGAGGAGAGGCTGGAGGAGGTAGAGGAGGAGGAGATGGATGAGGAGAGGCTGGAGGAGGGGGAGATGGAGGTAGAGGCTGGAGGAGGTAGAGGA
Organism: Chascanopsetta lugubris; assembly: GCA_016785325.1. NCBI lineage: Eukaryota > Metazoa > Chordata > Actinopteri > Pleuronectiformes > Bothidae > Chascanopsetta > Chascanopsetta lugubris. Next base: position 11,834 of record JAFBJT010111935.1, on the reverse strand, counting down.
GGAGAAGCTGGAGATGGAGGAGGAGAGGCTGGAGGAGGGGGAGGTGGAGGAGGAGAGGCTGGAGATGGAGGAGGAGAGGCTGGAGGAGGTAGAGGAGGGGGAGGTGGAGGAGGAGAGGAGAGGAGAGATGCTAAGGTGAGGGTTTGAACCAAAGTGCTGGTGAATATTCTTGATTTTTTAATTGAAAAAGGAGAAAATGGAGTTGCAGAAGGAGCTTGTGTACAAGTGAGCGGGGAGAGAGTCCTGGGGTTGGGTGATATTGTTAAGCAGGGAGAACAGTGACTGAGAGTTTCCATTATTGGCGGTGATTATACCGGAGTAGTGGTGGGTTTTGGTGCTGGCAATGGAGTCCTTGTAACGTAATATGTGGTTTTTGTACAATTCTTTTTGAATAGTGAGACCAGTTTTTCTATATAGTCGTTCAAGTTGCCGACCTTTGGCTTTCATCAGACGGAGATCGGGGGTGAACCAAGGGGCGGAGACGGAGAGAGAGAAACAGATCTGGTTTTTAACGGAGCAGGAGAATTGAGAATATTCTTCTGAATTATACATTTGTTTCTACTCCTGAGTTTTAAAAGGGCTGGTTTAAAAAAAAAACAAAGTTTCTGAGACTATAAATACCGCTCATACCAATCATCATAACAGAGGCGAAAGAACAAATAGAGAGCCCCTTAAATGGGCACAATAGGTTCCCTTTCATCTTGCAAGATGGAGCAGTTACAGAGCAACATGCAGCATGTGAATGTTATAAAGAAGGCTTCAGGTATCCCAGTGTGCCGTGTCTTCTTATCTTCTTCCTGAGCAGGCACAGCCCGCCCAGTTGCATTTCTCACTCTTCGTGCCCCTTCTCACACCAGGCCATAAACAGTCCGAAGGGTTTTTACTTTCCCGAGCACTTCTCAGCTTCCCTGTGCTTGATATCTATGGTCTGCTCAAGCCAGGAGATCATTTGGGGATGGTTCTCAAGCCAATAAACGATTAGACAATATGGTGGTAGAAGGTTTATCTTTAAATTTCTCCACGCGTAATTTTCATAACATCAGCAATCATCCTTCATCTGTCAGATCCTGGTGGAGCTTTCTACCCCCCAGGTTGGAAACAAATGGAAATTCAGTTTGCGTTCGCAAAGGAGGGAGAGCCCCAAAAGTAGACTGGTGTACTGTTGACATCTACCATTAAGATTTGATGCATGAGTGTATGTGTTATTAAAATCCATGTGTCATTGTGCATCATTATTATGTCAGCTTTCACAAAGGAAGTCACAAAAGCTTCAGTATATTTCCATATATCTTTCCAAAAATATTTTGCTCCCTGTAGCGTCTCATAGAACATTTGCAAGCTGTCATGAAAGCCAATCACAAACCACAGAGACATCCAGCAGAGACAGGATCTGGCACTGATCGGAGCCTCCTGGCCTCCAGGAAACGACAGGCATCAAAACCATAGACTATGTATAAAGATGGATGTAGCATTTCTGCAGAGTGCATTTGAAGCAAATCGTGGGTGAGTCCCTTGTCGCCATCTTGCCGAATCCCAACTTCTGCCTGTTCATTCAAAAACAGGCAAAGAGGCAGAAGACACACACAACTATGGGTCGGCTCATGGTGCCGTCGTGTCACCAGTGGTACACGATAGGTCGGCCCAGCTGTCAGTCAAGAGCACATGCCCCTTAATATGCACAATTTCAAACGTCAATAAAATATAAACAAAGGGATTCGCCCTGTACAGTTGTCATGGGAAAACATGTGACTGACTGAGATCAAAACTGTAGTTTGTACCAGGCTTTAAATATGTTAAATTTCACCTCTGAAGTTGATCCGTTTAACATGGGAGTCTATGGGGATTTGCTCCCTTTTGGAGTCAGCCCCCAGTGGTTACCCTATGAACTGCAAGCCCAGGGGGAAGACCCCTCTCTCCCCTACCACACACACACACACCCTCACTCATACCTAATCTTGTGCTTATTGTGATTATATTTATTACAACAGCTGGAACTTCCACAGTCAGTGCTCAAATTTCACCCTTCTAACTATTAGAGATTGTAGCTTTAACTGTCCATTTGGTTGTTGGTCCCTGATAACAGGGTGGTGCCCCGAGGTTAGTCTTTGTAGTAAACATTTTAACATATCACCACTGATCCCCAATGGTAATTGATATATTTAAGCCAACAACCAAATTGCCCCTATTTACACTCAACACGTGCAAGGCTGATAAAAGTTGATTCACAACAGAATCATTACTGGTCATGGAAGGAAAGCGGACCAGAAGACCTACAGGAGGCCTACCAGCTAAACCTGTTAGATGACGGAGTCTCAGCTGCACCCCCCCTCCTCCGCCCACTCGTTCCACCAAGTCTCATCGGCACCTCAGACCTCCTGCCCCCCACAATTACTGGGGCTGTCTCCATCCTTTCATTTCACCTTTACCGCTGAGGATGTGAGAGGAGAGTTCAGTCGCCTTCGCCTTCAGTCACCCTCAGCCCCAGAGTGCTGAAAGGATGTGCTTCTCAGCTGTGTGGGATCTTCCAGCACATCTTCAACCTGAGCCCGACCCAGATGGTTGTCCCTGACACGTGGAAGACCTCATGCCTGGTTCCTGTGCCCAAGAAGAAGCATCCTGACATACACGGTGACGACAGAAAATGGATCTACTAACCTTTGGATTTGGATTTGTTTGACTAACACAGTTCACTGGCAAAACAATTTCCTTTGAGATTAAAAAAGTTGATCTTATCTTATCTTATCTTAACTTATGATGGTGCTGATTTCTCTGAGGTTTCCACAACAGCTACAACTCAAGAGTTGGAATCACTCCCGAGAGCACTGCAATGTTTCATGTTTGGTGTGAACGCAGCACTATGAACACTGTTCACACATATTGCCGTGTGTTTGTGTCACTGGCAATTATCAGCTGCTCATGAACAACGCAGCACAACTTACTAAATACACATTGAATGCTAACCAACTCATAGTTACTTAAAGGTGCAGTGTGTACGATATTTGTCATTTTTGTCACAAAAATTGTCAGGACAAGGCAGGAAATCCAAGCACAAACGAGTGTAGAATTCACAATACAGGCATTATTATACAAGGTGTGGTAAAAGGTAGGGAGTAGGCAAAAGCCTAGTCAAACGACAAGCAGGAGTCAAAGGAATTCCAAAATGCAGGAAACAACGGACAAGGGAGGAGTTGCAAGGGACGAGATGCAAGACATGGAATTTTAACGTCATGATGAGGAACTGACACAGGGGGAATTAAATAGCTGGACAATCAGGGGAAGCGGAAAACGGGTGGGAACGCAGACATGGGTGGCACACATTATTGGCTGATGAGGGAGAGAGACAAGAGGAAGTAGAGATGACGGCAACACACAGGGATGAGGATTACAAAATAAAACAGGAAGTGACACGAACAGGGAAGAACACGACAAGGACAAGACAAAAATATTACAAAAGAATTACATACCGACATTCTCTTGAATTTATTATGACCTGCATGTTTTATGTTGTTCTATTAGCCTGAAATGAGCCCGTTAATGTATATTTACCTAAGCAGGGGGTTTTCTCTACGGGGGCCGCCATGTTTTTACAGTGGTAAAAGTGGACGTACTCAACACCTAGAGTTTAAATGACAACTGAAGTCGACCATAGGTTCTCCTGGATGTTCAGAAGCGTGAGGGTGAGGTGATGGATACAACATGCAATTTCACTTCTAGATGTCACCAAATCTTACACACTGCATCTTTAAAAAAAATATTTGTTGTCTCAAAACCAAGAGCAGCATTTTTTATACTGTCTCTTTAGATGTATCTATGTCTGTACTTTTATTACTGGAAAAAGATAAGATTAAGATAGTTTTAATGACAACAGAGCATGTATGAATCTTCACTTCTAGATGTCACCAAATCTGTGCACTATTAGAGACAGTATGTTGACATCTGGAAATTGGTCCCAATAAAGTTCATTGTTAAAGTTGGTTTTGATGTAGAAATCTCTCCAAATATGTCTTTGTCATCCAGAGAGTTACACAATAAGATACATTACGCTTTACTGGGAGGTTAAAAAAAGAAGAAAAGAAGTGTGACATGATGATGGTGATAGCGCTCAGCTCTGGTGGGCTCTGGTTCAGCACCACCCCTGGTTTTTACAGAGACATGAAAGAGAAAGGAATTCTGTTTTTCCCAGAAACAGATTTCCTTCAAAGAACATCAGCATCCATCATGTCAGCAGTCAACCACCACACAACAAAGGGTGTAGATTCAAGTGATTTTGCCCTCTAGTGGCTGTTGGAATCATGGTAAGAGAAAAAGAGGACGTTTGTAAGCAATGTACGTTTCGATAGAAACACGTCCATGATAACATTCCATAACAATTGTGTACCACCTCGATGTGGGTTGTCATTCAACCTCAATAGATGGCAAGTACGTCCGCTCTGGGCTATTGTAAAAACATGGCGGTCCCCGTGGGAAGGACCCCCTCCTGGCATAAAGCAAGTCATACATTGAGGTGATTATACATCCCATGACAATATCTGTACATATTGTTTTGTAATTCTATTTCTACAGATAGAAGTGACAAGATTGACTGAAATCTTACACACTGCACCTGTAAGGGTAATGGAGAAAAGATAGAACATTTAGGTGATTTAGAAATCCATGAAAATGTCAATCTGTAATTGTTTGGTTATATTTTGAGAAGTGACGAAATGTACCAAACCTTACACACTGCACCTTTAAATCAAATTGGCTTGTGCTTATACTACATTCATGTAAAGCATTCATTCTTCACAGTCTCTCACAGTTGTTGGCCTCAGGCTCCGAGCGATGAAAGACTTCGGCCATGATCTCATCTGTTGATGTAGTCTTTTCTCCCTATCTCCAGGTCAGCACACAGCACCCCCCCCACACACACACACACACACACACACACACACACACACACGGATTTCTCAACAGTGAGGTCCCAGCGGTGGTGTCCGCCTGTCATGGGTCTGTACTGGGTGCGATGTGGAGGGCTTTGTTGGTGATATCGTTTGCCAAAGTTGCGCTAAACGCACAGAAAGACACACACACCTGTGTCCTGTGACGATGCCTCCTCCTCCACCACTCCACTCCTCACCCTCACCTCCTTCTCTCTCCACCGCTCATTCGAGGGGCAGACGGATGAAGCAAATAGGAAGTGAAAAAACGTGCAGTTCACAGGGTAAGCACTGGGGGCTGACTCCAAAAGGGAGCATATCCCCCTCCCATGTCTCCCATGTTAAAATGATCAACTTTAGAGGCGAATGAAACATGTTTAAAGTCCGTTACAAACTATGGTTTTGGTCTCAATCGGTCACATGTTTTCCCGTGACAACATGAATTGTTTTTCTGACTGGCTTGCTTTTTTTTTTATCGACGTTTGAAATTTCAGATATTTAGGGGCGTGCCCTCTTGACCAACAGCTGGGCCGACCTGGCACGTACCACGGGCGACGTGATGGCACCATGGGCCCACATTCTGCCTGTGTTCCGACGAGGATAAGTAACGATTCTAGATGGAGATGGAGCTGGAGACTCGCCCACAATCTGCCTCAAAAGCACTCTGCAGAAACCATCTTTATATCCAGTCTCTGCTCTCACTGAGTTGACTTGTAATCATTTTTACGTTCCTTTGACTTCCTCTATGACGGACACCTGTTTTGGTGTAACAAATGTGTCTGTTTCCTCCACGTTTCCATCTGACCTGAATCATGACATGTGCTTGTGAGCACCAGACACAGATAACGTACACTTTTATAGACTTTTATGGACGTCGGGGGAGAAGGAAGGCTTTCAGATGCAAAGGGATGAATGTGAATCATGAACGATATACAGTCGATGTTATGAAGAGGATTGCGTTCCTGGTGTGTGTGTGTGTGTGTGTGTGTGTGTGTGTGTGTGTGTGTGTGTGTGTGTGTG
>JAFBJT010111932.1:17375-28867 GCA_016785325.1 Chascanopsetta lugubris | reverse complement strand
ATAGATAGATAGATAGATAGATAGATAGATAGATAGATAGATAGATAGATAGATAGATAGATAGATAGATAGATAGATAGATAGATGGATGGATGGATATACATATGTATCCGGACGAACGGACAGCGAGGTGCAGACGAGATGTTCCTGAGTACAACTCTGCAAACCTCACCGTCTCCATGCCTTTGTTTCCTTCACCATCCATCATCATCCATACCATCATCACTCGGTGCCCCCCACATCCCTGTCCTTCCCAGCCCATGCAGTCCATGATTGGGATTCATGTGAGCACCTGTAACAGTCGTGTTGAACTGTATCTAGGTCTGATGAGGAGAGTATTACAGCGCCACTTCTTATTTTAGCTGTTGAAACAAGTTTGCTTGGCGGGAAAAGGGGAAGCGCAAAACCAAACGAGAGCACGGGAGACCGCCACTTCATGTCGCTGCGAAACTGGAACACTTGTTCCCTGATCCTTGGCTCGTTTGTCATGCCGCCCAGCTGCCAATGCAGATTACGATACGAATGTATTTGGAAAGCGAGAGCTCTCGGTTTTCCTCCCCCTGTCTGCTCCTACGCTCGGATGTGAGCCGGTGCTCTGCGGTGACATGGGGGGGGCGGGGGCGGGGGGGGCGCGGTGTCTGGATCTGATTGTGTTTCCTCCGAGCAATCAAGACAGCTTGATTCTGGAGGCATGACATATTTCCTGATCCTGTCATTAACAATTGAACACGGTCGATCTGTTGTGACCGACAGTATTATTTTGGATTTTACATCCACTTCCACTCTTTTCCTGTCTTTTCCCTCCGATACAGAAAAATGTTACGATGAAATTATTTCTGTTATCGTAAACGTTTTGGCAATTGTGTAGATTTAAGAAAACCTAAATAGTGTCACTTGGTATAAAGGGGACTATTCATAATACGTCCATCCAGAGATCTGTGATTTCACCGGCGAACCGTTGCTGGGCAGGTCTTCTGCCACAAATGTAACTGACAGTGATGTCACAATGTACAATGTACGATTAGTCAGGCCATGTCATCTTCAACCACTTATCCAGGAATATGGGGGGCCGGGGTATTTCTTCCAGTACACATAGGGCCATTCGGTACCACCCAGTACAATTAGAAATAAAGCTAAATGATCACTAATGATCAGCATCGGCCCAAAATCCCAATTTTCCTCTATTTGAACTAGCAGGTGTATGTATGTAAATGAGGAGCACAAGGTGCGATTCCAAATGGCAGCTGTAAAAAGTGTTGTAGGTAAATATAATTATTGTTCAATGATCGTTTACTGAAGACAATACAGCGTCAGGGCGTCAGTGGTTAAAGCAGTCGCCTTTGGAAGCAAACGTCGCCGGTTCGAATCCCACTTGGACCCTGCTGCAGCGTCATTGACCGCCCCCAGTTGGCCCTGTGTATACGTAGAAACACCCCATGACCCGGATCCCTGGATGAGCCTTTGAAGATGAGATTCAATGAAGTAGAATGTCATGGATGTTCATGACACAGTTTCGCTGCAGCATCAGAACTGTATCTGAGAGCAGGTGGAGAAAATGCCTCTTTCACCAGCGTGGAGGTCATTTCCTGTCTGATGCAGCCAGACAGAGGAGTTCTTCTCACCACGCACCATTCGCCTGACCATATCCATGTCCGGCGCATTAGGTTCGTTAGGAGGATTTGGATAAATGGCCTTGGGTTTCTCATTAGCTTGCACTAATCTGTGAAAGCAGCGCTCATATCTCAGCGGGACCACCCACTACAGACTCACACACAAAAGACCATTCATGCCGCACTGCCTCTCTGGCCCCGTCTCGCCGTTTTACATCATGTGTGTGTCTCGTTCACGTGGGCTCAGTCAAACAAACGATGGAAATGATGCCGACGGGAACGTTTTTCAGGAGTCGTCATCATCTCTCACCGCTGCGAGCGGAGTCAGACGGCGAGGAAGAGGAGAGCTCCGTGGTAAAGAGGCCATTTTGAGCCAAGGTTCAACAGTTTCCACGGCTGAAGGGGCTGCGTTACGTGTTTCAACACCACGAGACATGTTGTCGTCAAAGTACAAGGTATGAGTTTGCTTTTCTTTGACTCCAACAACTTGCTCTCTTGGCCTTGCTTTCATACTACCATTACTCCCCTGTGGGGGTCGGAGGAAAAGGGAGAAGGGGGCTCGGAGCGGGTAAGTGGGCTCACGGGACAGAGTTCACTCACGCCTCACACAATATTGGTTGAAATCTAACAGTGTGAAAGTATCTGAGGGAGGTTTCAACAACAGGAGATGTCACTTGGTTTGTGTAACCTGCCGTTAGATGATTTTTCCATAAAGGTGCAGTGTTTAAGATTTGCTGACAATCTGCTGGTGAAGTTGAACACTGAATGCATCACCTCACCCTCCCATTTGACCATGCACCAGAAACTACGGTAGCCCTCAATTGTCATTAAAGCTCAAAAGATGTTTAGTATGTGTACTCTGGGCTACTGTAAAAAAAAAAAAAATATATGGCGGCCCCCATGGGGTGGACCTGCTTCTGCTGTAAATATACTTAAATGGTCTAATTTAAGGTTAATGTAAAAAGCACATTGAGGTAATCATCCATTTGTAAAAAAAAAAATGTATGTATATAATTTTTCTATACATTTTGTTCCTAAATCTCTACAAATAGAAGTGACAAACATTGACCGAAATCTTACACACTGCACCTTTAACCTAATATATGGAACCTAGATCTTATCTTCCCGGGTCCCCTGCTGGCTGGGCAATCACAGGAAATGCTCTGAGGATGTATTATTTTCTTTTCCCGTGATGGAGTCTAGGTTTTGTTTGTGGCGGCTCCGACAATGACTGATGGAGACGACGGCGAGGCCTGGCTTCTGTCAGTGGCGAAATGGGTGGAGGTCAAGGTTCAGCCAGGAAGTTATGGAGTGATGCTGTCAGGGAGATGGAAGGACAAACACAGACGGGGGAGGGAAGGAGATGAAAGCGCACGAGAGAGATTGATGAAATCGGGAGAAGATGACAGGGAAAGAAGGGCTTCAAACATTTAAGAAGGAGATAGAAACTGAGGGAGGTCTGAACTTAGATGTAACGGAACACTTGTGATTCATGTGTCTCTTTAAAGGTGCAGTGTGTAAGATTTGGTCGTACGGCATCTGGTGGTGAAGTTGCATGAGGAATCCATCACCTCGCCCTCCTGATCGCGCATGAGAACCCATCATAAGCCTCAGTTGTCATTCAAACTCAAATAATGTTGTAGTGTGTCCTCTCTGGGCCCCTGTAGAGAGCGCGCAGTCCTCATGAAAACCTAATGGGCTCATTTTAGGGCAACGGAAAAATAATGATCATTTAGCCAATTATAAATTCATGAAAATGTCGGTATGTAATTGTTTTGGAATCAACTGAAATACAAATATCTCTCTGTATATATAGAAATAGAATCTTCTCAGAATCTGCCCCTGATTCCTGCCTGCTCCCGTCTGCCTGCTTAACTGCCAAAGTAAAGCTCGCTGAACTGTGTGTGTTCTCCACTTGGGTCCTCGTGAAACCCCCCTAACAACTGCCGGGTGTCACTAAATCAAATACTCACCGTACCCGGATACATAACGCACCATATGCACAAATACTCTGTTTATCACAACGTCGTTGCAGGTTGTAGGAGTGTGGTTTTGCGAGCAGGACATCAAAGGGATGAGGACTATTCAGTATTTATGTCTCAGCAGTGACTTTTATGGGATGTGGATGTTTGTCATGTGTCATATGGTTTTCACCATATGTGCCTGAGGACATGGGAGCGCTGTGCCATGTGTGACACGCGCAAACCAAACCGGATTCGAGAGGAAGTCGAGCGCCACCATCAATCATCCTCCAACTTTGATTTGCCAGGGAACATTTGTCTGGCGGGCGACGGATCAGCCAGCTGTCTGCGGGGAACACACACAAACACGGGCACCCCCCTCGTCCCACACATGTATTTACACTGACAATCTCCAAATACTTACACACTCTGCCATTACTCTCTCTCTCTCTCACACACACACACACACTCACACACACACTCAAAAGGCAAACAAACCATCAGCAGCACTCATTGCCACTGAAGTGTGGCATTTCCTGCCCTGCTGACACACATTCACGACACACACGCATACTGTGCACGCGCGCGCGCACACACACACACACACACACACACACACACACTCTCGCTTCTCTTAAAGGCGCAGTGTGTAAGATAAGGTGATGTACTGGTGAAGATACATATTGTATCCATCACCTTACCCTTCCCATTGGAGCATGCAGGAGAACCTTTGGTAGCCGTCAGGTGTTAATAAAGTTTAGTACGTCCACTCTGGGCTACTGTAAAAACATGGCGGCTCTCATAGAGAGGACCCACTCCTCATGTAAACATACATTAATAAACTCTTTAAAGGGTAATGATTCATTCAGATGATTCGAAATTCATAAAAATGTCAACATGTAATTGATTTGTAATATTTTTTAGAGGTGAAAAAAATGACCAAAATACCACACACTGCACCTTTAAAGGTGCTGTGTGTAAGATTTGGTGACATCCAGTGGTGAAGTTACATGTTGTACCTATCACCTCACCCTCACCCTTCTGAGAATGCAGGAGAAACTACGGAAGCCCTCAGTTGTCATTAAAGCTCAAAAGATGTTTCGAACATCCAGTCTGGGCTATTGAAAAAAATGTACTTAATGTAAATATACATTAAAGAGTTCATTTTAGGGCCATGTAAAAAAACAAGTCATACATTGCGGTTACTAGACATGTGTAAGAATGTCTCTGTGTAATTGTTTTCTAATCATATGTACATAGATATAACCAAAATCATACACACTGCACCTTTAACAGATGTGCAGAGCAGTCCTCTGGATGTGTACAGAAGTGGTCAGCGTTGAAGCTCGTTAAATTAACACTCGGCAGGAAAAGCGGAGACATGAGTGTTATACTCTCCGCTTTCCTCAACAATTAGAATGGCTCTGTAACGAGCGAGGAATCTGAATCCGATATGACGCCGGGGAATTTGGCCGCAACTGGCAAAATGGAGTCGAAATCTCAGAAACATATGAAAGGACAGAGTCCTCGTTAAGACGGTGATATTTGCTAACATGTTGTGTTGACGTTGGCTTCGGTTACTCATGCGTCAAATCCCTCAGAGCCTCAGGAGACACCGAGGGTGAGGGTCAAGTGTTTTTTGGTATTATTATATAATTATGTAGAACATTTAAAACCCAAGAAACTCGGGATGTTTTAACCATATGCTGCGCGTAATGATGTCAATATGACAGCTCAGAAGAGAACTTGTTTAGATTGCCCCCTGGTGGACAGCAGCAGAGATCATAAACCGTTTTTCTCCTCTAAAGCAAGTCAAGAGACTCCTCCACATGTGATCATTTTTTGTTATCAAAGACTGTTTCAATCGATATTTGCTTTTGTTGTTGTATATCAAAAGGCGCAGTCTGTAGTTGGTGACCTCTAGAGGACATAGACTATGGTCAAAAAGTAGATCCGGCGAGTCCTGAGTTCAACAGTCCACGCTAAGCTGCTATAGGCTCAGACTGCTGGGGGGAATTTCCCATCATGCACTTAGAATGAGCGCATAGACTGAGACAAATTCTCACCCCTGCCACAAACCCTGTGTCGCTCCCCCACGACATTGAACCCATAAAACCACATCTTAAACAATGTTCAACTGTTTTTCCAGCTTTGCTGCCGTTGGGGAACGAGACGAAGCCGAGACGGTGACGAGGACACCGCCATCCCGAGTCTCACGCCACGAATAATCTGGCGGTTGGTCCTGAACGTGCGAGCGAGCCGAAGATTGAAAAGACCAAAACAAAGATGGACATAAACATTCAATCATTCACATTTTTAAATATTTGTATTGTCATTAAACACTCTACGTAACATCTAATGCACGTCTGTCCGTCCTGGGAGTGGATCCCTCACTTGTGACTCTTCCTGAGGTTTCTGCCTTTCATTTTATTTCCCTGTTAAAAGGGTTTTTCCCCCGGTAGTTTCTCCTGACCCTTGCTGAGGGTCTAAGGACAGAGGATGTTCCCCACCCTGTGAAGCCCTGTGAGACAAACTCTGATTTTTAAATGCGGGCTTTATAAATAAGATTTGATTTGATTTGATCAGGAGCGGATCCACCCTATGGGGGTCTTGTCTGCATGACCTACATTTACAGAGGGTTTATAAACTGTGCTGCAGTGCACATTCATACCCTCACACAAACAGGCGGCCGATGAGGCCGATAAACCGGGATAAACCAGAACAATCGAGGCGTGAATCATCGCAAACTTGACCTGAAAGAGCTAGGACGTGGACAAACGATGACGAGCAACGCACGGGACAAACACGAAGGAAAGGAAGAGAGAGGCTTAAGTAGGGAGAGAGGGAACCAGGTCCAGGTGCAGACAATCAGGAGTCACACCAGGTGCAGACACTCAGGGAATCGGACGGGACAGAGGTAAAGACAGACACGCTGCAGACAAACAGGAAGAGGAAACCCCCACCAAAATAAAACAGGAAATGGCGACAGATTTGCTGAACTGAACGGGAAGACAAAAACAAAGGTAACACATTTGATGCCGGGATGACAGGAGCCCCCCACGGTCACATGATGACGCAACAGATGGGAACTTTCAGGATGTGTTCTGCTTTTACACTGGAGTGTTTTCATTTGAAATGAGAGACTCGGGTCCGTGTGTGAGAGTCACACAGCGCTCTCACACTCTCTCACACAACCCTGCTAATGTCGAATGAGGTTAAAGGTGCAGTGTGTGAGATTTTTATTTTTCAAAAAATATCACAAAACAATAACATATTCGTGAATTTATAATCACCTAGCTGTGTTTTCTTTTTCAATTACCCTTAAAGGTCAGGGGCAACAAAGCACGTGCGTGCGTGTGTGTGCGTGTGTGTGCGTGTGGTTCAGCGGTTTAATGTGTCTGCTTCAAACTCAGGTCATGAGAGAAGGGAATATGAGAGATGAGGTGATATATTCTCCAACCAGATGGACGTTACCACACACACACAAACACTAAAGAGACTCAGTGGTAATTAATAGCCCCATCTTCAAATCACTGATACACCCAAGAGACCTGGCATTCAATGAGGGCCTCTCTCCACACACACACACACACACAGACACACACACACACACACACACACACACACACACACACTCACACACACACTGCTTTATCAGACCAGGTGTGTGTAAATTGAGAAGTGGGGGTGGTTTACATTGAGCAAAACATACAACAAGAATTAATGATTTAAATTGCTTATTTTGTCAGATTTAGCCAAAAAAAAAAAGATTACATTGAATAGAGTAAGTGTAAAGTGCAAAATATTACAGCAAATATTATTATATATTTTTTGTTTTTTTTCATGTCTGCTGCAACATGTTTCACATAAAAGTCAGTGTTGGTAAGGTGCCCTTTAAAAGAAACTACACCCACAATGTTTTGTTTATTTGTAAGATGGGAATCATTTTTAAAAGTAAAAAATGTTTGGTTTACCAGAAAGCACAAACAAAGATTGAAAGTATATTTCTTGGCCGACCAATCATAATGCAGAACAAACTCACTCAGTCATTGATGTGTTCTTTAGTCATTGATGTGTTCTTTAGCTTCCCCCCCCCCCACACACACACACACACACACACACCCACACACACACATTCATTCAAGTTGTCACACGTTTCCTTTTTGCACACCTTGCTTCAATTAGGTGCTTAATTTCTTTGCCTTTCATTGATAAAAAAAAAAAAGAGTAGAAGGATAAATTCAACGAGCCGATGAGCGCTGTTTAAAAAAAAAGTTTCTTTTCTTCAGCCGACATCCATTTCTTTTTACTCACTCCTGAGGCCCAGTGAAATTTCAAACGTTTCCACGTAGTGAGCCATAACGCGGGGGGGGGAGGGGGCTGGAGGGGGCGGGGGGGGGGGGGGGGCGGGGGGGCGGGGGGGGGTGGGGGTCAGCTCTTTCTCTCCACAGAGACACACTAAAATGTGTTTGATGAATTGGTCGCCATTGGCACTCACTTATTCTTACATAAAGGGTTTTATGGCTCAGGGAAGAGGGTGGGTGGGGTGGGGTGGTGTGGGGGTGGGGGTGGGGGTTGGGGAGGGGTGACAAGCTATTGCTGCACGTGATGAGGTTAGACTCCATCATGTGGGAGGTGGGAGAGAGAGTGGAGAGGGGAGTCGATGAATGGACACACACACGTTTACATGGAGTTTATCCACTGATCAACGACATTTGGTTCCATGTGTTTAACTGAGGGAGCGAACAAGCAAATGGCCACAGGTGTGTCCCAATGTTTGCATGTCTTACTCATTTCAAGCGTGTGTGGGAATATCTGTGAGTGTGTGTGTGTGTGTGTGTGTTCACAGTTAATCGCCGGGCCAGCAGTGAGAATGAGTAATGGTGGCCGTCCCTTGCAGACAGTGGAGAGTTCAACTGTCAAAGTGGGCTACCTTAAGACGGATGGACATCTGGAAGCCATTGGTCTGCAGCTGGTCACACACACAGTAAAACACACACTGGGTAACACATACACACATAAGCATCAACACACACACACACACAGTCACACACACAGATGGATATTTTTAAGTGCGCACATAACTGTTGAAGGAGTTGACAAAGGCCTACAAAGATCTGAGTCTGGGAGACACTGAGGATGGACGTAAATCAGCAAGCCCTTGCTCTCTAACGACACACACACACACACACACGCACACATGCGCGTACACACACATGGAAGTGCAAGCTAATAGAACGATGAGTCACTCCAGGCTTAGTTTCCCTGGTCTTAAGTGGCTGAGTGAATAGCTGGCAGGTGTCTCCACCGCAGCACAGTCAAATGAGCCAGGCAGGAAAAAAACAATTCAAGTCCCATGATGATGACGATGATGATGATGATGATGATGATGATGATGGAGCGTCGGAGGATTTTGGATTAAATCTGTGGCAATGGGACTCAACAGAACTGTGTAAACACAATATCAACGTTGACCAATGTTGCTAACGACTCCAAAGAAAAGCTCCACTGTGCAGAGAAGATATGAGATATCCGCCTTGGACGTGCAGAGGGAGGTGCAGATGAATAAGCTCTATATGGATGAATGTATTTTCGGACAGTGCACCACGGCCAACTCATCCGCACACCCACACACACGGCTAATCAATATCAGCAAATCCTGAGGAATTCAAATGCTGTCCTTAAAACTCACATGTTCCCCAGACGGCGCTAAAAGTGCCAGCCGTCTGACACCAAATACCCTTGAGCTCCAATTGATTCAACTACACACACACACACACACTCACACACACACACACACACACACACACACAGTGCAGGTGGGCAAAGGACATCTGCTGCTTCAGTTCCAGTGTGAAGTGACCCGTTCATCCCTTCATTTCCAATCTGTTTACCATGCTGGCGACAGAAATGCTGAGTCCCTGTGTTCACTGAGGTTTCACTCAGCAGCTAATTCCATGTCTGAGTTTGTTTTGCCAAATCAGAAGATTTATTTAGAATTTTTTTTTTTTACAAAAACAGTTCTTATTGTGAAATGGATTGTAATTATAGGTGCATTATCATAAACAAGGTGTGATGTGTAAGATTGTGTTTTTTATGTCACGTTTGTCTGATTAAATCATATATAGTGTTTACTCACCTGAATGTATGAGGTTATTTTCACATTGCCCCAAAATGAGCCCTTTTGTGTATATTTTCATCAGGAGCGGGTCCATGGGGGCCGCCATGTTTTTACAGTATCCCAGAGCGGACATACTCAACATTATCTGAGCTTTATGGGCAATTTAGGGTTAACAAAGGTTCTCCTCCGTGGTCGAAAAGGGAAGGATGAGGTGAAGGACACAATATATTGTATTTTCGAACCAGATTTATAAATGCATGAAGAAGTTGATACCCAATTCTAAAGAGAACTTCTTTGGGGGTTGTTTTGTAGGCAAACCGGGACACGGACGTATATTTGAGCAGATGTGAAGAATGAGATCATTGTCCACTATCATTCACAAACTCATGGCGCTGAGATGACTCGCTCTTGATATGTTTGCATCAACAGCCACTTGGTGAAGTATCTCTTGAGGCTCTCGTGTTTTGAGTGAGACCCTCGGTCTTTAAAGCACAAATGGAGCGAGGGAAACTTTGGAGGTAAAGTGTATTGAAGAGTGTGTGTGTGTGTGTGTGTGTGTGTGTGTGTGTGTGTGTGTGTGTGAATCATTTGGGAGATGAGGCACAAATATACAGACACTCTCAAACTATAATTGGTTTGCTTACTTTCCGAGTCATGGTGACAATAGGAGCGCCCCCTCTTGGAATCTCTCTCTCTCTTCTCTTCACCATCCCCTCCATTCCCTCTCCTCCAAGGGAGTCACTGAGCGGATGAGAGACATTTTAGAACAGTGGTCCTCAACTGCTCTGGTTTGGCGACCCACCATTACCTCTTCATGACGAGCCGCGACCCAAATCGAGGCAACGTTTCAAAAAGACGTTTGCCCTCTTAAAGGTGCAGTGTGTGAGATGCGGGGACATCTAGTGGTGACGTTGCATGTTGTATCCATCACCTCACATGCAGGAGAATCTATGGTAGACTTCAGCCGTTTTCAGTCCTTCAAGATCAAAAGATGCTTAGTACGTCCAGTCTGGGTCACAGTATAAACATGGCGGCCCCCGTAGAGAATAAATATACATTGGTGGGCTGATTCAAGGATTATAAATTCATGAAAATGTCAGTATGTAATCATTTTGAAATATTTTTTAGAAGTGACACAAATGACCAAAATCTGACACACTGCACCTTTAAGGTCATAATATAAGAAAGTCCGTATTTCATGTAGTTGGTGTTTGGTCAGTTAGCACATGTAAACTTTGCTGGTATTCTTCTATCTTTGAAATTGCAAATGGCTGTTTGAATTACACCGTACCATCGCCACCTACTGTCAAGGAGTGTGAGGGCACTGCTTTATGTTTGGGCTTGAATCAATGAATAACTAATAAACTGCTAGAAACCACTCATTCTTTGTGATGAGCCGTCGATAAGGAGACCTCGTCCC
This sequence comes from Chascanopsetta lugubris, assembly GCA_016785325.1. NCBI lineage: Eukaryota > Metazoa > Chordata > Actinopteri > Pleuronectiformes > Bothidae > Chascanopsetta > Chascanopsetta lugubris. The sequence continues at coordinate 17,755 of JAFBJT010111932.1, read as the reverse complement.
AAAGTCGTGCAACGGAGAGCAGATGAAAACGCTTCGAGCCGACAGCTCGACATACGAGTCGTCCGAGGAACCTGAAAGGAATGAGTTGAACAAAAATAGATACGTCAACTGAAATAGATATATGAATTAGCCCAAATGAGCACAGTTCGATTCCACATTGACCCCAATTAGTAGAAACTGACCTCGCAGCACAGTAACTTTAATCATCTGCAGAACGAAACGGGGGGGTGGGGGGGGGGGGGGGGGGGGGGGGGTTACGACAGAAAGAAAAACAAAATCGATGGATCTAGTAGCAGGTGAAGCAACTGTCTATTTGCCCTTTAGGTGGTCAGACTCCCGCACCCTCCGAAGAGACAATCATCATCGTCATTACACCAGAA
>JAFBJT010111932.1:0-17228 GCA_016785325.1 Chascanopsetta lugubris | reverse complement strand
CCCAAATGAGCACAGTTCAATGACCCCAATTAGTAGAAACTGACCTCGCAGCACAGTAACTTTAATCATCTGCAGAACAAAACGGGCGGGGGGGCACTTGGTGGGGGGGACGGGCGGGGGGGGGGGGGTGTTACGACAGAAAGAAAAACAAAATGGATGGATCTAGTAGCTGGAGAAGCAACTGTCTATTTGCCCTTTAGGTGGTCAGACTCCCGCACCCTGCGAAGAGACAATCATCATCGTCATTACACCAGAAGGAAGATGGCGTCCTTTTTTGGAGGCTCACGATGTTCTCACGCCGGGGAAGATGACGGTACATTGGCTTGTTTCGCTTTCCTCCTCCTCCTCCTCGTTCTCTCTTCCTCCCATCGTGCCAAATCTGATATTACAGGCATTTCTCTCCTCATGACGCTCCTCTCTCTCTTTGGGGGCTGGTGGACAAATAGATGCATGAGAATGTGTCCTCCTCAAGTCTCTCACTCTATTTGTACAGTACAAAAGGTCATTTTATGATGAAGAGTGCATTATTGAGTCAGACTGAGGATAAGGCACCAAAGTCATTATTGGAATAATACTGACTAAGTCGAGGGAGTCAAATATATGGCCCGCGGGCCAAACCGGCTCGACAGAGCTTTCAATCGGGCCCAGTGAGATGACAATGTTCAAAAATAACAGTATAAAGTACAACAAGCGTGGAAACTGTCAAAGCTGGAGCCGCCGGTAAAAAATGCCTGTCCATGTGTAAATGATCAACTGGAGCCACATATTGATGAAATTGTACACATTCTTGTAGAGAAATGTTGGGTTGTTTAAAATTTTGATTTATAAAAAGATTGAGTGATTTTTTTGCACTAAATCAAAAGGGAAACCTTGGAATTGTCGATGTTTGTAGGTCGGTATATCATCATGTTGGGCTGTTTGTGGCCCCTGAACTCAAATGAGTTCGACACCCTTGGACTAAAGAAAGAAACTTCTACTCAAGAGCCTTTGGAAGCAAAGGTCACTGGATCAAATCCCGCTTGGACCCTGCTGCAGTGTCACTGGCCCAGACACTGATACCCTGAATGGCCCGATACCCCACCACCCAGACTATTGGATAAGGGGTTGAAAATTACAGACAAAGTTTTTTTTAAACTTTACTTAAATCACATCTTAATTTCAGCATCAAATGTATTAATTTTTTTTCTCTTCAGGAAGCGAGACACATTTCTCAGCACATCTACACCTTCGATCTACGTCATAAATTGTTACACGAAGTAATGACCTTTCTACGTTCATCACTGTGTCAAATCTGAGGGAAGCTCCCTGAGCCTCTGGGTGATTTATTGATCAGGATCAATAAAATTGCCCGACTTGACAAGACAAGATTAGAGGGGATTTTCAACCTATTTTACACTTTACACTCAACCATTAAATGTGACAAATCAAATTCATCAGTCGAACTTTTCAAAACTTTTAATTGAGTTTTATAAATATCATGAATTAATTTTTCACGCAGAAATATTTTTTTGGTTCTTGCACGTTAGCACTTATCAAATGGTTCAAGATATATTGAAGTGTATCAATACCTCAGTTGTGAGTGGGATAAAAAACAGGGAGGGACCAAACCCAGCCCCTTACCCTGATTACCTCCCCTCCATCAATTTCCTCTTCTCTCAGCCTCTTTCTTTAAATCCCTTTCATCATTTTAATAGCAGCCCTCATCTCCTCCAAAACTCTTATAACTTTCCACTCTCAGCGACTCTCTCACGAGTGCTTTCCCCCTCACTCTGCTCCTGCTGCTGGAGTCTCTCTCTTCTTCTCCTCCAACCTCCCTTTGCACCCAATGCAGTCGCCGTATTTTCACAGTTGAAGAGAGTGATGTTATTCATTCGCACCTCAGAGAAGCCACTTCAGAAGTAACACTGACACCCACTCAGTTCACAGGAGGAGGCAGAAGCGCAGAGGAAGAGCATGGGAACTGTTCGCTGCAGGAAAAAAGAACTGAAGAGTATATGAGGAGGGCTGCAATCGAGGTGTCCGTATAGATATATGAGTGTGTGTGTGTGTGTGTGTGTGTGTGTGTTTGTACTGAAGGGGGTGCACACAGGGGTGTCAAACTCATTTTCACCAAGGGCCACATCAGCATTATGATTGCTCTCCAGGGGCCGACTTTAACGGCAAGACTAAATGTAATCATGACTTAATAAAATAATAAAATAACCGTCTTCATATCTGATCGTCATTTATTCCAATTACAAATATTGTATATGCATTTACATACATGTGAATGTAAACACACTGAATATATTGCTACACATTGCATACACACCCATTATGCATTGTCTCTGTTTGGAATAGTTTTCCCAATGACTGTCCTTTGCAAACACACACACACACACACACACACACACACACACACACACAGAGGGAGCGCCCTCAATCCCTCTGGTCATATCTCCTTGTCTCCCACAGGGACCACGTGACACTATCTGCCTCAACCACTCTCTTGTCCCTTCAGAGATTCCTCCCCCACTTTCTCCTGCACCGCTGCAGTTTCCTGTCTCCACGGGACCAGAAACTAAATATGACGGCGACACCAGAGAGACAGAGGAGAACGTCAAACTCCTCCAGCCCACACGCTGAAGCTCATCTCCTCCTCTTCGTCGCACTGCGTCGGTGACGGCCAGACACTGCCGTTCGGTTGGTGCTGGAGGATGAGATCATTTGGTGACATTAACTGGATGAATAAAGATGAAGGGACAGCGCATTGAGGTTGACGCTTGACTGGGAGGGTTGAACATCATTCGAAAGAGAAATCCATACGATGGTGGAACGTGCGAGGTGTAATATGATGCTTAGAAAGAGCAGAAACCCCAGGACGTGTGCCTTTGACCTTTGACCTTTAAGTCCGTTAACCTATCCACCACTGCTGCCCCCATAATGGACATGTCAAACATAAATTGTATATACGTTTAGTGAAGACTGGACGGAGAGGACTGTAAGAACAGTTTCAATTGTTGCGATAGAAGATAGAAAACCGTACTGTGACACAAGCTATAGAATAACTCAGGACGTTTGACCAAGATTGACTTGCATTGGTTCATTATTCTCCGCTCATTATTCACATCTTGCCACTGACACTGTGGAACACAGGCCCTGTGCGAACTGGTAGAAACACCCTGCGACCCAGATCACCGGAGAGGAGAACCTGACACGACACTGACGTTGGGAAACTCAGATGACGTCACTCGAGTCGTTTTTGTCTGTAAGAGTGAATATAACACGAAATCCAGTTGTGGGCGTGTGGATTCATGCAAGCTCTTACAAGTGATTCGACAAATGCTATAATATCAACAATTGAAGAATTAACTCTGTAATTCGTTTCCAAACCCCTTTTTTTTTTTTTTATTAGTTGAAAGCCTCCTCACATCCTGGCAGCCATCAATAGATGAAGTTGTTAGAAAAAGAAAGATGCATGTGAAGCCCAACAGTACAATCCTTCACAAACAGCTGCTGTCACCCGATCAGACCCAGCGACCTGCGCACCCCCTCTGCACACTCTCATAACGAGCCCCCACACAATGATGGTCGTCGCACAGCCACACACTCCCTCTGCTCATCGTTCAATCAGCGGCCACACACACTCCCTCTGCTCATCGTTCAATCAGCGTCCACACACACTCCCCACAGCTGCTCTCACTCTCCTCATCAGCCTCTCCCTGACTTAAGCCCCAGTCTGCCGCTCGCTCCCGGCCAGGTCGTACTGTCTTTGTCCCTCCAGCGTTTTCCATCCCGCTCCCGACCGCTCTTTGTTTTTCACCTGTCTTTGTTTGAACCCGGTGACCTGAACCTTGCCCGTCACGATTCCTGCCCCTCTGCTTGTTTGCCCGCACCGTGCTTTGAGTCCTGCCTGTTCAGCGCTGCTCTTGGGTCGGTGACACACGACCGTTGCCATCACGAATGATGTGACTGACGTCAACACAGCTGTCCTCCCTGCCCTGTCTCCTCCACTCAGTTTCAAGAAATAAACACATTTCACGAGAGGCCCGATGAAGGACTCGTAGGGACTTATAAAGGATTAGCCCGCTCTTTAAAGATTTTCGAAAAATCTTCCTTTCAGAATCATTATATTATGAAATTGGTGTGTGTGTGTGTGTGTGTATGTGTGTGTGTGTGTGTATGCGAGCATTCATGCAGCATGAATGTGATCATGCTGTGAACATATTGTCAACATTGTGTATTAATGTCCCCTGAAACATGTACTCTGGCACACGTAGCTAATATCAAGCTGTGTGTGTGTGCGTGTGTGTGTGTGTGTGTGTGTGTGTGTGTGTGTGCATGATTGAATCACAGCGCGCTGATTCAAGGATGTCCTTCAGGTAACCAGATTTGTCATGCTGCCGAGCGTGGCCATCAGGTGGCGACGCTAAGCGGCTCAGCCTTGCCATGGAGGTCACTGGGATGGAATCCCAGAAACAGCCCGGAGAGGGAAAGGGGTCCGGGGCAGCAGATGGAGGGTATAGGCAGTGAATCACTAATGACAAGACACTAATAACATGATGGCGCAACTGGGGTCGGTGTGTAACATGCTATTAATGTGCGGCACGCTAGGCAAGCCAGATTAGGCCAATCCACTAAAGCTATTAGAGCGGCATCGAGCATGTGGGCGCGGTGGGCTTCCTGTGTCAGACAGGGATGGTGAAAGGGGTGGGCTGGATGAATGGCAGCTGAAGGGGACAGCTGTGGGTTTAGAACGATGTGTGTGACAGACTGAAAGAGATTATGAATGTGAGAAGCAGGGCAGGAGAGAAACGACCAATGAGAGGCAGCGTGTCATTTTCCCGGCTCCTCCCAGGATTCAGCCAAGGGGTCGAAGGAAGAGCCCCAAAGTTCTGATCCTGTGATTGGACACTCCGATTGAATCCCCCCTCTCCAGCAAGACTCTGATTGGACGAGAACGTATGATCAGTTCTCCTCATCGCTCACTAATATCAATCCTTTGCAGAGGTTGGCTATGGAGAGTCGGTTCTTTTGGGAATCAGATGAAGGGATCCAGCGCGAAACCCAATGTTTTCCAGTTAATGATGATTCACAACCATAGTCGATATATAAAGATTGACGCAACGTCCGTGACATCACCCATTGGTTGCTGATTTTAAGTTAAGCTGAGGCCGAATTCTAACTTCTTTAACAACAACCATTATCATCCCACAATGGGGAAATTACTTTCCTTACTTTTATTTGTTACATGCATGTGCACATGCTGTCTGAGATCAAATCAAATCAAATTCTGTTTGTATAAGTCGGTCTCACAGGGAGAGTAACGTCCTCTGTCCTTGGACCCTCAGCAAGGGTCAGGAAGAACTACACACATACATCAAACATGTCGGGGGGGGGGCTGCCACATGCAGGCACCCTGAGCAGTTCGGTGCCTTGCTCAAGGCCTCCTCTGCAGTGCGCAGGAGGAGGTGCTGGCACCTCTCCAGCAACCAGTCCATACCGTACACTTGATCGATGCGGGACTTGAACCGGCAACCCTTCAGTTCCAAGCCCAAGTCCATACTGACCGAGCTACGAGCGGCCAGATACCGGGTCTGTGCACCATCAAGGAAAATCGTAAAGAAGGAGCATAATGTTAACAAATGATCCTGTGATCATTTCCAGGCAGTGAAGATGGGGATGAGCTCTTCCCGGCCCTGCAGATCCTGTCCACACCCCCCCCCCAGCCCCCAACCCCCACCCCCCAAACACACATACCCTAACCTCATCATCATAGCTTTCCCATCTCAAAGCCAAGGGCAAGAGAGAGGGAAAAAAATGAAAGAGACAGACAAAGGTTGATTAAATTGGATTTCAATTCTGCGTGTCTCCGTCTGAGGCAACTGCATTAATTTGCTCCGTTACATATTTGAGAGGGAGCGAGTGTATTAAGAGCTGCTGTACATCATATCAGTGACTGCTCCGAGAGCGCGCTGCCAGAACAAAAGGCACGGGTCCATCTATCGGAGCATTAGCTCGAGTGACTCATGAAAACCTCTCACACTTTTCCTGATGGACTCTTTGTTTTAGTCACGGAGGCTGGCATCAGGCTGTGTGTGTGTGTGTGTGTGTGTGTGTGTTGTGTGTGTGCGTGGCAGCAGCTGATTCACGATGACATCGTGCTTGCGGGGGATTCTGCCCTGCACCGGAATTTAAATATCGTCCAAATCCATATTGAGGATCGCATGGGTCGGCAAGACCTAGATTTGAGTTGCGCACATAGGGTTGTTGGGTTGATTCCGCGTGTCTGAGATAAAGCCTGCTCAGTGTCACAGATGTCATTTCTCCCCATCTTCAGCAGCCCGAAAGGTTTAGAAGTAAAAATGTTGTCATGTTTACATATTATAAAATGATTGTACAGAGATTACGCTCACTGAGAGGGGAGAGGTGTTCGATAAGAAGTGGATTTGCTGGGTTCACGGGAGAAATGCTCACACATGTTTTGAGTTAGCCGGGATCAGGCCTCTGCTCGGAGGCGGAGTCCTGCCGCAGAAAAGCCTGGAGGCACCTGGACTGTAACACTGGTCAAACTGAGGTGTTGCGACTAATGCTGCCATCTAATGGAAATCCGGGTCTCGTGGATATGAAATGGTGTGATTATGTTGTGAGAGCTACACTGCAAGGGACCACCAACGGTTACCATCAGCACACATTTAAAAAAAGTCATGGAACTCATCACACCAAACCATTCCAATGAATCACTTTGCTCTCCAAACGCAGGAGTTAACAAGAGTAGAACAGGTGGTAGAACCTTCAGCTACCGAGCTCCTCTCCCCTGGAACCAGCGCCCACTTTTACCTCAGGAAACCGAGTCTGTCTCTACATTTAAGGTCAGGGTTTTTTTTCCTCTTACTCTTAAGGGTCTTACTCAACCGGTGAAGCCCTGTGAGACAAATTGTGGATAAGATTGTGTATGATCTCAAAGTACATGGGTCCATGAAACCATCAGGAGCTGCACACAGCTGGGGGAGGCTCACCATCTTCGGAGAGCCTCAGGAGCTGTGATGGATGTGTTTCCCGCCTGAAGTTGAGAAACTACATCACGCTCTGTTTCTTCAGGGACACTAACGCAGCACAATGAGTGCTATGTTCTTCATGCAATGAACTGACGTTGCTTAAGTCCTTCGCAGACACCTACCGTATATTTAATATCTCATTTCCCTTGTGGCTTCAAATCAAATATTTCCAAATCATAGCTTGTCTCACAGGGCTTCACAGGGTGGGTAACATCCTCTGTCCTTAGAGCCTCAGCAGAGGTCAGGAAGAACTACACACATACATCAAACATGTCGGAAAAACTACAGTGGAAAAAAACCTTTTAACAGGGTAGAAAAAGAAAAGGTAGAAACCTGAGGGAGAGTCACAGGTGAGGGATCCACTCCCGGGACGGACAGACAAGCAATAGATGTTACAAAGAATGTTCAATAACAATACATACATTATAAATGTAAATGATTACATGTGTAAGTCCACCTTTGTTTTCGTCCTTTTTGATCTCCGGGTTCATCGCGGCTCGCCTGCACGTTCAGGGCCCAGCGCCAGATCAGTAATGAAGTCTACCATTGGTTCTCCGGCCTGGTCAGAAGGGTGAGGGTGAGGTGATGGAAACTTCATCACTTGATGTCACACAATTTGACTCACTGCACCTTTAATCTTTGCCCATTCGTTCAACAATCAGCTAGGTGTTAAAATCTGCTTCACATACGGCCACACGACAATGACGAAAATTTGCTAAAAAAGGCGATATATTTTTTCACTGTGACCTCAAGTTCATTTTCATAAATGAAATCAAAGGGGAGCAGCTGCTGCCTGAGGGGTGGGAAATCATTTCTAGAAACCCACCGTAAGCTTTGAGAACCAGCAGGCCTGTAAAACACAGTCGATTTGTACTTAATGGGCTGAAACGTGTAAAAACATCGGCACGGGCCTGTTAAATAAGCATTTGGGTTACAGGCTTACTGTCGATAAAAAGAAATAATAAATGACCAACATTGTGGGTCAGGATAAACTGCAGAACTCCCTCTTTAACCTTCTCCAAAAATTGGAACAATATGACTCCAAAATTAAAATTTTATTTTTGTCAATAGCATAAAATGAATGCACTAAAATGCACTTTACAGTGCAAATAACAAGCACATACACTCACAGGGTGTTTGGTGAAGTTCTACATGGTATTTCACTGTGGTGTTTTTCAAAATAAAACCGGTTACACTGTAAATCTCTTCATAATAAAAATCATTTATTTTTAAAACAGTACTTTAGAGCGCCTTATTCTACTATGAGGAGACAGTCCATTGATTTCTTTGTATTTATTCATTGCATTGGAAGAAATGGCAATTCGATTATTTTCCAAAATTGTTCAGCCCTCCTCTATATGCCCACGATTATTGTCTTAGTGGAAACAAATATGTTTGACTGACCTGGTTTCTAACGCTGTACAAAATGCTGAAGAACTCTGGTGAAAAAGTTTCCACTGGTTGACACTTCAAATCTCAGTCAGTTGTTTCCATGGGTTAGTACATATTGTGTTTGAAGTCTGCACATACATACAAAAAATAAAAAGCCTAAACACACACATGCATTCACATGCTCATGTAGGCATTTACACACAAACACACACACACACACACACACACGCGCACACACACACATCACAGTATTCACTCTGTGAAAGAGATTATCTTGGAACTGTCAACCATCTTTCAACAGGACTATTCATCACACCTTTTCTTTCAGAGTGTCTGCAGGTGTTTACCGGACAGATGATGGATAAGAGGGTATGGACACAAACGGCCGTGTCCTGAATGTCTGGACAGAGGAGGGGAGAGGAGGGTGGAGACAAACAGAGAGAGAGACACTTGATGGGAGACAAAGTACAATGAAGAAGAAAGAAAGAGCAAACAACTGATTGTGAGCAAAACTTGTGTTTCCTGGTGTGATGTGCTCGGTTTGTTTGAACGGTGAATCTTCCCCTGGGGACAACACATTAAAATCTAAATCTACCTCAAACCAAAACTCAGCATAGCGACTCAATGCCATTGGCCGGACAGCCCCCTCTGCTGCTAACTATGACTGAGTCACTTGGACTTTAAACAACAACTTACGTTGGCTTTCCTGCGAGTCTCATGAACTTTTCCTGCACCTTGTGCTTGTTGAACAACTCACCCCAAAACCAACAGGCCGCCACTAATGGCCGTTGGCAGGCTGAGTGGTGAATGACCTCTCAGTTACACCAAATCAAACACATGTAAACATACCTGCACATGTCACTATGGTCCACTCCGTTACTGCTGTGGACCCTCGGTCTGCACTCCCACCAATAACACTTTCCCTTTTGCTCTCCTTCTGGAACAATTTAAATATTTCCCCTTTGACTTGTTTCTCTTTTCTTTAAAAAATAAAAACTTTTAACAATAAATCTAAAAACCCCACTGTCAAAGTTTTCCCTGGAAGAAGAAAGGGATGGGAACTAAATGTGATTTCAGTTGGACTTTACGAGATGACTTTGAAATGGAAATGGACTCAGCAACTCTTTTCCACTTCACAGCCCTCCTCACTGTACGGCTTCCATTAATGCTTGGCCTAACCCAACCCTGGCCATAATCTAATCGCACAGTAAGCCCGAGTCATGCATCCACATGTCATCACCTCGCTGTATTTTCTAAAAATGTGTGTACTTGTGATGACATTTGGCCCAGAGAATGGAAATACTATAACGTGCAGAAAAAAGAGTGAGAAACAAACGTATGCCAACTGTTTTGTATCCTTCACATGTTGTTGACTATCTGCCCTCGATCACTCCCAGGGTCAAAGGTCAAATTTCCTCAGGCATCCCTTTTGAATCCACTTCGCATTTCTCTGCTGAACACAACGAATATCTTCCTAAATCAATTTTTATTTTTTATTTAGATGGGTCTTTGTTTTGGGATTTTATAATGTATCTTAAAATCATAATCTATTTTTTGTAGCAGTTCAATTAGGATTTAAATAAAACCATTAAAATAATGAATAGTTGATACAATGAACGTTTTTACATGAGGAATTCATTTTACACAATACACATAATTTCGTAATAAGTTTATGCAACAAAAAAATCTGAGGAGCCAATTGGGAGCTGAAAGAGCCGGCTCCTTTTTGTGAGCCGAGCCAAAAGAACCGGCTCTCTGAAAAGAGACGGAATTCCCATCACTAATGGTCTGTGTGTGTGTGTCTGTGTGTGTGTCTGTGTGTGTGTGTGTGTGTGTCTGTGTCTGTGTGTGTGTGTGTGCGTTTTCTCCTCCCTAGTTGTAAATTCTTCCATCCGTCACATTAGCCTAATGAAAAGTAATAAGAGCGCTCCAAATGATCTACTCCCTTAGGTTGCCTTGGAGCTGTGTGAAATAAGATAACATTAACTTGAGTTATACGGCCTGCCAACGTCAACTGGCATAACAAGACAAACACGCACACATAAACACACACACACACACACACACACACACACACGTTGATCTCATCTCACATTTACACACCAGCTGGGAGTCATGGTGTCACACAGTCACCGTAAACAAGCAGCGATATGAAACAATAATACACAGGATTCATATGAGCAGCAGGGTAAATATACTCTTCCTGCCCGGGACGGTGTGTGTGCGCCATCATTATACTGGGCTCAGTCATTTTTCATGGATTTCCCGCCACACGTGAAGATTGAATATTCAGTGTACTTTGGCGCTCACTTGAACAATAAATTCAATAAAACCTGACGTTGTCAACTGAGCTGTAAGTGTGAGTTATTCAGATCCAAACACTTCGCTCCAGCCTCATTTCACACAGTTCAAAACAACAGGTCAAACCACTGCAGGGCGAATCCTCAGAGCACCACATCAAGGAGGAGGATCGAGGGATAGATCTGCACTTCAAACCACCTGCTGAAGACCTCAACGGACGGACACATCTCTCTCTCTCGCTCGCTCGCTCTCGCTCTCTCTCTCTCTCTCATGCTCTCTTTCTGTCTCTGACAGATTTATTAAGAGGCAGGGATCAAAACGAGTCCCTCGCTCTCACCTCTCTTCATCCTACTGCTTTCTCCTCTCCTCCATCAACTGACAGTGTCTCCTCCCTGCCTCCCCTCCTCTGCTTTCGCTTTGTACCACGGCCCAAGTCTTTTACTCCAGAGTCCTCGGAGAAAATACGAGAAAAATGGGGGGGGGATAAGAGATGAGATGAAGAGGAGGAGGAGGAGGAGGAGGTGGAGGAGGAAAGGATGAATATATTTTCGCCATCCCTGTGGCCTGCTTTCAATTCACACCAATGCAAACACACACACATACACACACACACACACACACACACACACACACACGTGACCGCCTTTCTGGTTCCCCACCTTTTCGTACCATCCTTTGAACAGAATTTCATGCAGGACAATGTACATGTACATGTACATGAATGTCAGTGGCATGCGGGATTTCTTTATATTTACTTTACTTTATATGACTTCACATTTACTCATGGAAGTTCTGCATTCAAACTTCAATTTTCAATTTTTCCTATTACCCCATTAATGTATATTTACATGAGGAGGAGGCTCTCTCCACCACCATGTTTTTACAGTGGTGAACGTGGACTAAACATATATATATATATTTTTTTTTATGACAACTGAAGTCTATCATAGGCCCTCCTGCATGCGCAGAAGGGTGAGGGTGAGGTGATGGATACAAAATGCAACTTCATGCCTAAAGGTCACCAAATCTTACACACGGCTCCTTTAAATAAAGCTAATTCAGTCATTTTGGAAATGGGGGATTGAAATGTGCATCATTAGAACAGGTCTGCACTTTCCCTTTCAGTGATTAAGGGTCTTCTTATAGGATTCCATAATCATCCAATAGGAATTCATTTAAATCTGGGGCACTCATTTTTGTAAAAAATAAAAAATAAAAAAAAAGCCTATTTCAGCAAATGTGAAATTAAGCAGCAGGCTTTTACTCCATCATTTGCAAAGAGAAACTGCTCACGGTGGTGAAAGGGATGAGGCAGAAATGTCAAAAAGAAAAAAAAAAGGAGACAAAGAGGGATGAAGAGAGAAGGAGACAAGGGAGCAGGACACCTCCATTACCCCATGGCCGCTCCGTCTGGCTGTGTACGTGCGCGACAGCGGTGGATGGACTTGACCAGTCACCTATCAAAGGCCGTCTAATGAATAGTCCACTAATCCCCTCATTGAGACACAGAGAACAGGCTCGCTGCTAATGCTCTCAGACAGAGATGTGCTCTTTGTCTCTCCCTCTCTCACACACACACACACACACACACACACACAAGCAGGAACCATGCTGAAGTGATACACACAGTGGACAGAAAGTACATGCACAAGCACCTACACAACATTCACACGCAAACTCTCTGTGTTTGCAGGTGCCACAGTCACTCGCTTGCTCAAACACACTGGACAAAACCACTGGACAATATTCTTCGCCTTCACACGCCGATGTTAAAGGTGCAGTGTGTACGATTTGGAGACATCTAGTGGTGAAGTTGCATTTTGTGTCCACCACCTCACCCTCGCCCCTCTGAACATGCAGGAGAACCGGCGGTCGACTTCAGTTCAAACTCAAAAGATGTTTAGTTTACGTCCACTTTTCCTAGTGTGAAAACATGGCGGCCCCCATGGAGAGGACCCCCTCCTCATGTAAATACGCATTAATGAACTCATTTAAGGGAAATGGGTAAAAATCATAAATTCATGAAAATGTCAGTTTGTAATTGTTTTGCAATATTTTTAGAGGTGACAAAAATGACCAAAATCTCACTCACTGCACCTTTAAACGGCCGTGATTATTCCAGACAGAGGAGGCACAAGAGGCCCGTGACATTTTGGAACAGTTTGAACATGTTTGTTTGAGTCCCGGCTTGTGTCTGGCGTTGGCCCAGCCAATGAAAAATATGATGTCTTTATGTTTGTGATCATTAAATCCCGCCGTCGCTTTCATCCATCAAATCATTCACACACTCATGTTTTGACGTCCAGCGTCTGTCTTCCATTCTGCATTCTCTCCTTCTTGCCCTTCATCTGCCTCTCTTTCACTATCCTTTCTTTTTTCAACACTACCTTGCCTTTCACTCTTTCTCCACTCCGCCCTTTTTTGTGCCTTCGTTCTTTCATCAGAAGCAGCCATGCGAGGCCCGGGACAAGCCCCTCCGTCCCTCGCCTGTCCATCCCTGCCAACTGGCCAGGAGCAAGCTCCGCCCACCAGATCAATTCCAGAGGCAGTAGGAGAGACATGTCAGGTACTTCAGCTACCAGTGGCAGTTTTGCAGTATGAAATGTCAGCCAAGAAGAGCTTGGTCCAATGTTTCGCGCCTCCGACTGAAATGTGAGTACTTGAATGTGACGATATTCAAAGTCCAAACACGTAGGCTGGGGTGAGATATAACGGTGTCTGATATCTATCAATTTCATTTGATTCCGATCCCTGGGGTCACAATCGATGATTCAAACGGATTTATGATTTTAAATGACTATATTTCGCAATGGAAAATGTTCATAGATATGATTCTGTGCTGTTGTTTGAGCTTCTATTTCAAGTGGAATTACAGATCTTGAGAGAAACACAAAAATATCACGATGACTTATGTGTCAACTATCACTCCTTGATGTGAAATCAGAGTAGGATTTATTTGTCCATGTACTTTTACACCTGATGTCAACGTATTTCTCCAGTGTCCATATTGAGATCAATAGAGATTTACATACAAATGCAAAAAAGTTGAATGCCACGGACTTTTCATCTGCAGATGGTCTATGCAGATTAGATAAATTGTCAAAATATCATAATCTGCTCCATCGAGATAAAAGCATTGTTAGATATATTCAAACAGGGCCATTATCAGGTTTTGGAAGGTAATGGCTTTTAAACATCTGCAGTGTTGCACCTCAACAAATTTCTTACCCTGAGTCATAGTTGTTTGGAACAAGCTCTGAAAGACAACACGGCTCAGAGGAGACAGAAGGAGAGCAATCGATCTGTTGGATGGATGAAGATAACAAAGAGGGGATTGAAATGAGAGGATGACAAAGAAGAGTCGGGCCAAAGAGGCTCAAATGGCAGAATTCAAAATGATACAGTCAACATTTGCGGTAAGGAGCTGTAAGAGAAAAGAAAATGGCTGCATCCTACGTAAACTTGACAACAATGACCTAATGGGGTCAATGGACCCGAGCTCTTTATTTACGTTGGCATGAGCCCCAATGCGCATTATGATCCTTGAATATCTATCTATTTATATTTCTGGAATCGTTCTCCTCAAAGGAGTCCTGCTCGGATTAGCTCCGTTCCCACTGGACCATCTGGTTGTTCTCAGGTTTGCTCGACAGAACCGAACAAAGTCCAGAACCTTCCCAGCGCATTCTAAAAACAGATCCAGGAATATTTCTCTGATCCATAGTTCACGCGGCCAAAGCTAAGATCACACACACTGGGCAGGAGCCACACAGTTGGAGGTGGGTGACGACAAAACACAGCGAGATTTTTTGTTCTTGGAAACATTCCCCTGAAACGGCGGAACAGCCGGGCTTTCGCCTTCACAGCCTCGTGCGGGTGAATAATTGATCCACAGCCAGATCTTCAGGAGACGCTGCTACTTAAAGCTTTTCTTGTGTGACCCACGTGAGCTGTAAGAGTTTATTGCTCCGAGCAACCGAACAAAGCCTCAGATGAGTCACGCGATTACTTTCGTCTTTGTTTCTGTTTTCCTCTTCGTCTGTTTGTGAGAACAAGTTGTCCGCTACAATATTTTCCGATTTCTGTTTTTATTAATTTCATACCTTAGATCAGACCTGGGCATTTCTTGGCCTGGAGGCCACATCTGGCCAGCATCGCTGTCCGATGTGGGACGCTGTGTCGAGTGTCATCCTGCCTGAGCACTGCTGTCACTTTGTTTTGCATGTTTTGTTTCTGTTCTGTCTGTGGACACGATACTCACTCGCTGTAAACCTAATTTACCCAAGGGTACGTCAATAAATAAACTGAAATTGAAATACAATTTGCCAAAATATGCTTGTATTTTGAAATAGTTCGGTGTCTTGCGTGTGTGGTTCTGTCATGCTCGATGTTTACATGCAAGGAAGCACAGCTGCGCTGAAATAGAAATTACAAAAAAGGAAGTGTCTGAAAAGTCCAAAATTACAAAAATGAAAAGTGTGTAAGAAACAAGTACCAAGGTAAACAAGACGAGAGAGGGCAACAATAAAGGCGTGAACGCTGGAATGCATAACAAGTTATTTTAGCAGGTTATTTACATAAATGAGAAGTTAATGAACGTCTACAGAATGTAAATCTGTTTTTCACTGCTCTGTGGGAAGTCCACCCCGGCTTACGCTCTTCATTCTATCTGTAGGACGTTTAGGGAAACACACTCTGCGATCGCTTCGTACTGTGCAGAGGATTCCGTAGGATTTTCCTAAATAATTGTATGAGAGGTTGTATCTTGGGGGCCGAGCTTTCTACATATGATATGATGAGGTTTAATACATCAGCTCAGAACAAGGCATCGGGAGCTGAGACGGAGCTGAAACATCCTCTGGTTCTCTGCGGGTTTTTGTGTCTGTTCCCTGTCGACAGGTTCTTATTGCAGTTATTGCAGCAGGGCTCTATGATACTAACCCACGGTCTTGTTTCTCTAAAAAACCAAAGAGCTGAAAGCATTTATTACATCATTGGTGATCAGAACCTGTACAAGAACAACGTGTGATTAAAGGTACAGTGTGTAAGATTTGGTGACATCTACAGGTGGAGTTGCATGTTGTATCCATCACCTCGCCCTTCCCATCCGTGCATTCAGGAGAACCTACGGTAGCGCCGGGTTGTCATTGGGCAGTTGTGCAAAGATGGCGGCCCCCATGGGGAGGACCCGCTCCTCATTTGAGGGTGACGTAAAAAGCGAGTCATACATCGAGGTGCTTACACACTCATAAAAACATGTCTGGATTCTGTCATCGAGGAGATATCGTAACACGAACACTGTTGAACGTCAAAGGTGTTTCTACGTTCGATGCTAATAAATGTAAACAGACGGATACTCGATTAGCGATGTCGCCTCCTCCTTTGCTAATTGGCGCGCATGAACATGTCAGCGAAGGGTGCACTTCACGTTCCATTATCAAAACGTGACACCTCTGTAATCACTTGTGACACACTCGTGTCCGACTTGACGAGCTCTCGACGCCGCACGGCGGAAAAACATCACTCTCTCCCACACGAGGTCGTCGGCTCCGCGTCAGACCCTTTTCCCTCTCCCCCAGAAGGGGGGAGATTCTAAAGAAACGCTGCCTCGCTTCGAAACGCCGTGACGTCGCCGATGACCCAGTTCTCGCAGCGAACCGGAGGAGGAGCCTCACACGCTGCTGCATCTGCATATTTAACAGGCGAGAGCATGGAAGTGGGGAAGTGGGGGAGGGGGGGCGGAGGGGAGGAGGGGGGGGGGGAGAAGAAACCCAATGCCCTCTCTCCAAGCTGATAGGGGGAGGGGGGGGGGGGGGGGGGGGGGGGGGGGGGGGGGGGGGGGGGGGGGGGGGGGGGAGAAGAAACCCAATGCCCTCTCTCCAAGCTGATAGTTGTGAGTCTGTATGACTGAATTTGTGAGTTAGAGCCGAGGACGAGAGAGTTTACCGAGTCGCCTCGGCTCCTTCTGCGTGACGATCACTCAGACTATGTTCATGCATGTGTCGTCTGGCTCTTTATCGAGTGTCCCTCACTTAAAGGTGCAGTGTGTACAATTTAGTGACATCCAGTGGTGCAGTTGCATACATACTATCCATCAGCCCACCCTCACCCTTCTCACCGCGCAGGAGATACTGGACTCGAGTTGTCATTCAGATGTTGAGTTCGTCCACTGTGGGGCTACTGTGGGAACACCCCCCCCGCCCCCCCTCCTCCCCCAACCCCCACCCCAGAAAGGACGGGCTCATTCAAGGGTCATGAGGGGAACAAAATAACACATTATAAATTCATGGGGTGTCAGAATGGAATTGTTTTGTGACAAAAAAATGGTAGAGATCTCGCACACTGCACCTTTAACTCACACCTCGGAGTTTCTGTCGGAGAAAACAATGGAGTGGCAGAACCAGCAGGTTGCGGCAGAGACTGTGATTGCGGTGGACATGCAGCTTCGTCCCCGGCTGCCTGAGAGCAGCAGACACAGATACGGGCCGAGGGCAAAGA